>JAGFPH010012722.1:0-28980 GCA_018207615.1 Philaenus spumarius | reverse complement strand
AAACAGCTGTTTATAATAAGAAACAAACTAATCCAGCTGCTTTCGTGGAAGTAAATAATGATTTTAAAATAACAGATAATATAGTTGATTCGGATGTCCAGCCTTTAATACAAAATAATATTTTAAGTTAGGCCTATACTGAACCAACACATGTTTCAACACACACAAACCAATAAAAACTTGCGTTAAGGAATTTAAAAATTAGAAGAAAAAAACTATGTTACATCTTAATTAAAAATAAATAAGACATATAGTAGACCTGTTTATTGATAATATACGGTAATTGATTGTTAGTAACTTTTTGGTTAGGTTTTTGATTAAGTGTACACCTGAGCTTTACTGTTGTTATAAAATATACGATATAATTGGATTTGAAAATTTAACATGATTTACCATCTTAGTTTTGAGGTTATTATTAATCCTATACCTTTATTATAAATAAAACATAACATATGTTTTTAGAAGGTTCCATTGGGGGGTTGGCGTGCGTAGCACGCAGGGGTCTCCCCTAGTATTAAACATAATCGCTAACACCGCTTCACACGCTGCTATTTTGTAACTTGATCGCATCTCTGCACCGCCAACTTCATTTTGTATTTTGTCTTATGTTTCGTTATAATTTTATGAAGTTTACATAAAACCACATCAATTGCATCAACGTTGTTCAACGTTGTTGCCCAGATTGTCATTATCAATAGCCACTATAATCGGAATCGTATTCATCAATGACACTTGACATAATGTAGCTCCAGCTCCACTTTCTTCATCACTTAATTGATTTAAAATTTCAGCAAATTCGTTTATAGTCTTTATCGAGAATCATATTTAAAAAATTTACGATAAAATAAAAAAATAAACAACAATAACAAAACTCGAAAAGGACTTCGTGCGCTGAATGAAATACTGTACGGTATTATAGCATCAAACACAGAAACTGAAAAGGTAATTAAGGATTAATTATTCATTTTTACAAGAAAATTCCAATATCCTTCATGAAACTAAAGGCAAGTTAATTTTGGGTCAGTATTAGGTAGTGAAGAAATAACCATGTCGTTTTTGAATGGCGCATATGAATAAATGCATTTTGTTAATTCGTTTAGCAACGGGGATGCGCTAGTCGCCCAGAGAGAATATCACACTTTTGGAATCCTGATCGCAAGACTCTGAGTTCATCGGTGTTTAAAAGACTTGATCTAAGCTTGTTAGAAAGTGATCTAAGCTTTTCATTGCAAACCAAATTATATCGATCACGCAGCAGAGCCGTTGGCATGAGTTGAGTGAATTTCCAAAATTGAGTTTATATGTTTTAGGGTTTCAACCACTTGGGAAATTGGTTTACGAATTTGCTGAAATTTTAAATCAATTAAGTGATGAAGAAAGTGGAGCTGGAGCTACATCATGTCAAGTGTCATTGATGAATACGATTCCGATTATAGTGGCTATTGATAATGACAATCTGGGCAACAACGTTGAACAACGTTGATGCAATTGATGTGGTTTTATGTAAACTTCATAAAATTATAACGAAACATAAGACAAAATACAAAATGAAGTTGGCGGTGCAGAGATGCGATCAAGTTACAAAATAGCAGCGTGTGAAGCGGTGTTAGCGATTATGTTTAATACTAGGGGAGACCCCTGCGTGCTACGCACGCCAAGCCCCCAATGGAACCTTCTAAAAACATATGTTATGTTTTATTTATAATAAAGGTGTAGGATTAATAATAACCTCAAAACTAAGATGGTAAATCATGTTAAATTAAAGGCGCTGAATAGCTGCCTTCGTGTGCGAAATATATTAGGTAGAATTTGTTCGCATCTCAGCCTTTGGCCCAGACTTACTAGCAGGTTTGTTCCGCTCGAAGAACTCGAACTCAAGTTTACACCTCAACCTTGCGGCGTCGGAATATGGACTACGCTTCACTCGCAGTAGACCAGCTGGCTTCGCGAGTTCATTTTGCTATTTTATGTTTTTGGGGGAACCAGTCGAGCTATAAGATCGATTAAAAAAGAAAATGTGCATTTTAATCTCCTATGTTATTTTTGTTTTTAGATAAAATCCCAAAAAGTGTAATTCTAGTTTTTTTTTTTTTTTTTTTTTTGCTAACAAACTCGTCTGAGCCACTTATAAAATCATCGTTTGGACCATGATGTTATACACATGTTATATAAATATAAGATTTTCAATAAAGAAACTGTGTTATATTTTTTGTTTAACAGTAGAAGTATTGTATATCGGAAATATAACATTTAAATATATTCTTACTATAATTTAAACTCGTGTTTTTAATTTTTGTTTTTCTAATATTTTTTAAAAGGATTTACGACTTTTTCACACCGTTTGTGTTGTAGATACATGTTTCTCTTAAAACTAGAGTTTTGTTATTATTGGGAACATTTCGCAACTCCCTATCAAAAACAAACATAACCTAAACTCAGTCAAATTGTAGAAACCTCGTAACTCTTTTATCCTTTTTATTCTAAACTTAAATATATTTTGTTTAGATCATTTAAGTTAATCAGCACTTACATCTCCCTGATTACAGCTAAGCTGAAGGTCGTTGATAGTTTAAACTACTGAGCACACACAAAAACAATGACACTTCACAACGTTCCACTCTGAAAACAATGCTGCAACTTGGAGTTAGAAGGTTTGCCAACACGAAAAATAAAATAACGGAGATACGAGGTGTCTTTGAGCTTAAATATTTCAAACAATATTTGTTTTGATGTTCTGGGCTTTTACATAAGGATTGGGATATTTTTGTTTCAAAGGCTGGTATCAAAATGTCAATTTTATAAAACAAATGGAGTTACGAGGTTTACAAATTAAGATAGCGTGTGGAAATTCGCTAGTAAAGAGCATTACTTGAATAATCAAGGTGTATTTATTTATTTCTTATTAGTTTTGTTGACAAAAATATTTGTATAAAACAAGTCGTATAAACATGTATAAACAAACACATTTGATCAATACACACAAAATACAATTATAAACAACAAGAAGGCAAATTTACAATAATCAACACATACACAAAATATGAAAACAAGAAAATATATAAGAATAAATTAATAATTTAACACGACAAAACACATAGCAAAATAAACGGTATCAGGAAACTGACACATACTTTCTCCCTCATTATATGAACTCAATAAATTCTTAAGAGTAATTTTCCCATAAAAATACATAAAATAACGGAAAAACAAACTTTTCTCAACATCGTTAGAGCCGTTTTTGAGAAAAGTTGATTTTCCGTTATTTTAAGAGTTTTTATGGGAAAATTACCCATAAAATCAAAAATTCACAAAAATGAAAAACACCGCTTGGAGATACCGTGGATTAGTACCTCCATACCAAATTTCATTAAAATCGGACGCCTGGTTTAAGCTCTGGGTCTGATAACACCCACTCCCCCCCACAGACCCCCCCCCCCCCCACACACACACATCACTCCAAAAACCACTTTTTTTGGTTCAGGGGGACCCAAAACGGATATTTCCATCAAAACTCAAACTCGAAAATTTTGAAGAATACAATACTTTCTCCATATACTATGGTATAGTTGGAGAAAGTAAAATAAAGGGTTTGTATGTTGTCATTAGTACCAATTAGTTTATTACCGAAATATGTTTATCACTTATCACCATCCACCCTGTATAAATAAATACTTTCCAGTGGTTGTAATCCTAAAGTTGTAATTAGAAAACAATTTATTAATTAATTACATGCATTTATCAACACTATCTGCGACTAGTGGTGAGTCGAATGTTATTATCACTGTATCAACACTCAGCAACGCTAAGTTTACCGCAATAATTTATATTCTACTAAACTGCTCGACTGTGTTTCAGAAGTAATAAAATTCTTCACCTTCCCAGCTTCAGCAGTCATCGAACGAGAATCAATTATTCAGAGTTCGTATTACCCCACTTAGCGGTGACAGTTTAATCCATCCGTACTGTTGAAACTGTTACGTTGCAATATTATACTGCTGTGGCTCATTTTATAGGGTGCAAGTATACATTTAGAGGTCAATTGTATTACCGTTACTATGTCATCGCGCTAAAACCTTTCCCTGTAACGGAATTAAACTGTACGGTAAAAAGCTAAACGGAAGATTCTTCGATTTAAATAAGTGTGTTTTAATTAAGTTTCAAATAAAGTTACTCTGTTACTTTCAACAATTGACTTTTAGAATCAGTTAATCATTCTTTTCAACCAACAGCTTTTTTTTAGACTACGTTAACAAAATAAAAACATAAACAAAAGTTCAGCTAAAAGGCTTACTGTATTATAATTCAAACGACTGTTTTTACATATTATATCTGTATAAATAAAAATGTAAATATTTGTTAGTTCAAGATCTTAAATCTCCTAAAGTTCTTCGCCGATTGCTTCGAAAGTTTTACACAAAGTTGCATTCAAATACACGAGTATTTTATATACTTTTTCAAAAACAGCGCCACCTGTTGGAAATTAAAAACAACACACATTATACAAAATATTGTATGTCAATGGGAACACCATACTAAATATTAATTAAATATGTTTATAGTTGGTACAGTAATCAGCTGTTTGGTATAATAATTCCATTAGCAGCTGATTTCAAACTATGAAACAATTATTTGTATTTCTAACTTTTTAAGGTAGGTTTTTGTATAAGTGCAGACCTGAGCTTTGCTATAGGTAAAGCACCTTATTTATACTAATACTATAAAGAGGCAAAGTTAGTTTTTTGTTTGTTTGTATCTAGGGGGTAATCTCTCGAACTACTGAGCCGATTGAACAAATAGTTTTACTAATAAAAAGCTACACTATCCCTGAGTAACACGGGCTATAATACATTTCGATAAAAATATTTTTTTATTTAAATATTTGTAAATTTAGTCGCAAAAATTCTTAGGTTAGGTCTAGACTGATAAATTAACATACGTATTTACATGTATTACCATAGCAACCAATTAAATAAAATTCCAGCTGTTTGCTGTAATATTTCCATTAACAGTTAATTTCAAACTGTGTACTGTATTTCTAACTTTTAGGTTTAAAGTGTAGACCTGAGCCTTGCTGGTTCTTTTAACCTTTATTATAACTGCTGTTATAAAATATACGAAATAATTTGATTTGAACATTTAACATTATTTACCATCTTAGCTTTGGGGTTATTATTAATCCTACTCCTTTATTGTAAAGAAAACATAACATGATTTTGTGTAGAGAAGGTTCCAACGGGGTTGGCGTGCGGAGCACGCAGGGGTTTTCCCTAGTAACCTGTATTAAAACTCCTTTTATAAAATATAAGGAATAATTTGATTTTGACATTTAACATTATTTACCTTTTCAGCTTTGAGGTTATTATTACTTCCACTATAAAGAAAG
The DNA here is from genome assembly GCA_018207615.1 of Philaenus spumarius. Taxonomy (NCBI): domain Eukaryota; kingdom Metazoa; phylum Arthropoda; class Insecta; order Hemiptera; family Aphrophoridae; genus Philaenus; species Philaenus spumarius. Next base: position 23,597 of record JAGFPH010012722.1, on the reverse strand, counting down.
CGTAACATATGTGTGTAGAAGGTTCCAACGGGGTTGGCGTGAGGAGCCAACCTAGTCCATTATATAAACATTTTAGTATTTAGCCAAAAATTCAGCAACCTTTTAGCTACAGAAATATTAAAAAAACTTTTGTTTGTCATTAAAATAGAAAAATTTTCATTTCTTGATTTTTTGTTTGTTTTTTTTTTTTTTTTTTTTTTTGTAAAGTTAGGTATTTTCGAGATATGTTACGCTATTTATGAAAATTTGTGAAAACTTTTTGGTTTTTTATACCTAGGTAAAAGATATACCAAATATGTATCCGAAATGTGTGTTCAGTATATTTTCTACTTCCAAAGATATTAAGTAGCCTATTTATTGTAAAATCAAAAAACTATGGACGACTTGAAAACGAAGCATTTTCTTTATTTTCACTAGTAGAGCACGTATTGAAAGTTTCTTCGTGGATCAACTTGTACATGTGCCGAGTTTTAGTGATCTAGCTTCATAGCCTGTTCCCGGTTTCTAGAACAATCGCGGATCTTCTGCAAGTTCTATAACATTCTGGACATTATTATCAGCTTTATGATAGAAGAACAATGCTAATTTAAATTCAATTGTTGAGATTCCCAGCTGTTTCTCCGACTTACAATAAAGGTATTGTTACGCAACAAGCGACTAAGACAGACGACCGATTCAGTCGATCAGGAAGCGAGGCCGAGACACCCAACTCTGTCACTCTACAATAATTTAACTACGCGACCAAGGCATTCGATACTTAGTCCGATGTAGCAGCATAGATCATGAATAATAAAATAGATCATGCATGCATACGGGGGCTGTGTGCCGAAAAAAAAGTTGTCGGGAAAATAGTGCATGATCGCGCCACGAGGTAGCGCTAGGGAGAAATCATTGGTAGCATTGGTGTTTCACATAGCTTCCGTCGTTTCCCCAATTGATAGCGCCACTATCGTCGAATTTCCAGTGGAACGAAATATTGCATTGGATCGGAGTTCTATTAGGTTATCCAAATACAATGGTAGCAGTTTCTATATCAGTATTTCAGAAGAATTTGTTAAGAAACAACTCTAGTGGTAAAGAAATATTACTAAAAAGGTTACTCGACGGAGGAGATGTCGATGATTTATTGCTTTCTGAAATATTTGAAAGGAACGCGGAAATGCAAAAGTTTGCTACTTAAAACATGACGGAAAGAAGGATCCTTCAATGTGTTATTAAATAATCACTAGTGGAAGAAAAGTTCAGAAATTATTTCAGAATTGATAAAAACAATATTTTTATGTTAACATACAGTATACATTTTACCTATACTATATCAACAATAAAACAGAACAAATACGGACAGTGCACGTACAGAAATAAACTGAAAATGGTATGAAATGTACAATTGTCGGTGGACGACACCACTTGATACTGCTTCAAACGCAGTCTGGCGAGACAGAGGTGAGCTATTTAGACCAACTTCAACTAGCTTAGGTTAAGGGTCTGCTCCAGTAAACGAGAAAGCAACCGGAGACGCAACCGCTTCTCACTGTATCCCTATCTAAACAGTGCAATTTCTTGCAGCTGAACGCTTTGACATTGCCTCATTTCAAACCATTTTATAAGTCTATCTTTTGTAATTGAGTGTTGAAAAAAAAACTGAATATTCTTTATAAAATTTCGGATCCGGCTTGCAAATTATTTTTCATTATTAATTTTGTATTGTGTTAGGAAAAAAATCAAACTTTGTACTTACAAAATGTCAATTACTTATTAAATCAAAAGCATTTAAAAAAAATGTAAATTGCAAGACGTATGCTTATTGTGACTGTGCTTAAAATGAGACCTTGCAAACAATTTTATCATAAAAAGTAAACGAAATAAATGGTTTGAAATTTAACATTGCTCTTACGGGATAAAAATCCAAGATGACCGCCACTACAGCAGACCCTTAATGTCGTCACTTAGCGGGAACTCTACTCTATACGTTCATGTATCACATCCAGGGTTAATTAATGTTTGAACAGTTGGCCATAATAATGCCATATATCATGGGTAACTTGGTGAGACACGGTGTGGTGTTGCGGTCTCTGTAAGAATGTAGGTTAGCTGTTGCTAAGACTGATGTTGGACTTGGCTACGTCACTTCGGGTCTATTTTATAGTATCATAACACAACTCGGACGTCAAAGACGATTAGAGTAAACTGGATATAGGAAATTATAACGACGCGATAAACGTGAGTGTGTTTTCTCCCCTACATTTTTGTGGTGTAAATATTACTGAACCGCTAACGTAAGTTTAGCGAATTTCCAAAATTACATGTTTTAGGGCTTCAACCAACTATTTGGGAAATTGGTTTACTCATGAAGGCGTTGAATAGCTGCCTGCGTGTACGAAATATATTGGTAGAATTTCTTTGCGTCTAAGCCTCTAGCTTCGACCCACGCGCTGTTTCGTTCCATTCGCCTTGCTTCGCTTTGTTTTGCAGTGTACAAACTCGGCCGTCGGACTGATTCGGAATAGACGATGCAAATACGATAAAATTCCCAAGTGTATTTGAACCGGGTACGTTTATGGTAACGTTTTGATCGATTTTGGGGGAACCGAGTGAGCTATGCAAGCGAGGTCGTGTAAAAAAAAGTGCAGAATAATATCCTGCATTTATTTGTTTAGAAAATTCCTAAAAACATTCATTCTGTACGAAAAATCTATAAAAAACGTGCTTCTGGTTGTTTTGGATTGTTTGGCTAACGAACGTGTCCATGCAACTTAGACAGCCAACGTATGTACGACATTTCGACCAAATCGGACTTAAAATGCGGTCGTTCGATTGCGAACACACACAAACTAATTTTTGAAGAAGCACCAAAACATTTCTGAGGAACATGATCGGTACTCATTTACTACTCCCGACCTTGTGTCTCACCATAAGGGTTACTGCAATAGCTCATTTTTCCTATGGAAATTAGCTAATAAAGTTTAAAGAATGTGTGTATACATATACATCGAAAAACTAAAGTGAATTCCGCTACAATTCCGCAACTACTTCTGCAGTCTCATGGGGGGCTAGATGGTACGGTAACCTGCAATCCCAATCCTTAAACAATGATTATGTTTGTAACTGCAGGGTTAGGCTCGGTGGTATGGGTGTCAAAAGAGCGAATCGGGCCAACGATCTTCTTATTGGAAGTCTAAGAAGCTAATAATCGAGTGCCGAAGTGGCCCAAAATACTCTTTATTAATTTCTAATAATTTACCTACAGGTAAACTAACTTTACCGATGTAATTACAGTAATTCTATGCCATTTTCCGGTGGTTGCTTCTTCACAATTATAAGAAAACTAGTAAATCGCCGTAAAAAATCACAGATGGATTAATTACATACACATCAGAAATACATAATTTATACAAAATACTATTTTAAAAAAACACTTTATCTAGGCCTACCTAACTATGCAGACGGGGATTTTTAACTCGGTAAATGTTTACAATTATAAGGACTATAAAACTGTAGGAATATTTGTTCAAATTTTGTGTTTATTTATATTATTATATATATTTAAAGAAAGATAAAATTATTATCTTTTAATTTTATTTTATTTGATATTGCTACATAAAATGATTTAGAAGTTATTAATATTACAGGCTATATTATTGATTGAAGTTGTAAACATAACCCCAAAGTAGAATCTACGCTAGGTTTTGTTTGCGTATTACAGATGATGGGTGAAATCAGCTGTTATATTATTAAGTTAAACGAGTAGGTATTTCTTCTTTAAATTTGTATAAATGAATATTTTGATGACAAAAGGTTGTATTTATACACAGTTTATAACCTCAAAGCAAATATTACAACGTATAATTATAACATACATTAGTTCTATAACTCATAATATTAAAAAAAAAATCAACTTCACAAGAAATGATAACGATTGAAGTTGTAAACATAACCTCAAACTATAATATACACTTCATTTACAGATGATGGGTGAAATCAGCTGTTATATTAAATGTTACTCACGTACGTAAGCTCGTACACTAGCTTTTATAGGAGTTGATTATTTTTTTTCTTTTTTAACTTGTTTTGAAGTATTTTTTGAATTAAATCAACTTTATGACCCAATATTAGAAGTAATCAATTTAATACAATTAATTAATTAATTTCCTGACGAAATTCACATTTATTAATAGGGACGTCATTGGAGACGATATATGCTGTGAAATGCGGCTAGTGTATGAATAATTGGATGTTGTATGGATAATGTTATCAGTTAATGTAGGTTTTCCAAATATGATAAATACGTACAGGTTTACCATTTTACATTTTTATTTTAAAGTCCAAAATACTTATTGTGTGTTCCTGACCTATTCCCGTAGTGATGTATCACCCCAATAACCGAGTTTAAATAATTATAAAATAGTTGAATTTAGTTAGCGGTCTGAACGTTTGTGTATATTTGTGTGTTTTGTCTTTCAAATATCAATTATATGTTTTTACTATTAGGGATTTTTCTTAAAGAAGCTCTTTGCTCTTTCTAGTAATACAAAAATAATATATTATATTTGGAGACAGGGGCAAAGTTGTTAGAAGTGCAACTTTTGAAATGTAATTTTAAACACATAAGGAGGACACTTTATCTACCAGATGACACACTACAAAAAAAAATCGGATCTGATTTTAAGACTAGAAATTTCATGGGCCCAATTTTTGGGGGAATTGGGAGAAAGTTGTGGGTATGAAGGGGATTTTTTAAAGTTTTGGAGGATATGCAGTGGAGACAAACATTACACATTTTACTTCAGAAATTAGATATGAGTTCCAGGAGTGTTTGGTGCGATCGTGTTAATAGGTCTCAATTTCATTATATCTATAGTAGGTTAAATTTCTCATTAGGACAAGTAGGATATATCAGTGACATATTTTTGAGAAGTATTATTAGTATAATACTTATATCAAGGGCGAGATGTTGCCTCTCAATTGTAGACCGGACAGGGTAGAGAATAAAAGGGTGGCGTCTCCATAGCGCCGAATCTCTACAGCGCCTAAGGTAAATTAGTCTCTACAGCGCTGAGGCCATACATTATCAAAGGGTCTGCTCAGTGACGCAGAAGTGACGAAGGTTAATATCTTCTCTTTTAAAATTTATCCGTAATGGTTTTCATTGCAGACACGATACGCCTCGAATTCTAAAGTAACATAATGAATTTATATACTTTTTATATAATTTGATCTCGTACTTTTGAGATGCTCGCAGTTAATCTTGAATGACTATGTAATATTAAAGTAATATTAAAAGCGGCCCTCTGGCTTTGTTTTTTTTTTTTTTTTTTTATCGGTGAAGGAGTAAATATTTGTCATATTTTTATTAAACTAAAACTACAATGTTACTTTAGAATTCGAGGAGTATTAGGTTAGGTTAGGTTAGGTTATGTTAGGTTAGGTTGAGTTTGGTTAGGTAATGTGAGCAATGAAACGCATGCAAAATTTGCGTCATTCCTTAATTTGATTTGTAATGTTAAATTAAATCATTTTAGTAATATATAAGTGGCTCTGCATAGTCATTCAAGATTAACTGCGAACATCACAAAAGTACGAGATAAAATTACATAAAAAGTACATAAATTCATTGTGTTACTTTAGAATTCGAGGCGTATCACACCATTATTCACGCCATTACCACAGTTCTTTGCTTTTGTGAATTCCAATTCGGTTGTCAAAACTGTCAGATTATGCCAGGTAGCCCGCTTGGCGCTGTAGTTACTCGGCGTTGTGGAGACTCGGCGCTGTAAGACGGATTCGAATAAAAGGAAGTGTGAAATTCTAAAGAGGACAAAGATATTGTAAATGTTTCGGGCAGATGTTTGATTTTAGGACGAATTACAATATGTTTTGGAAACATAGGGTTCTGGATGTGGGAAAAATAATAATATTTTAAACGGTGAAAACTGGCCAGGGCTGGGAAATTTTGTACGACAAGCATTTAAACTTATATAGGAGCTTATTTGTGAATTTAATTTTTAGTAAATGTTGATTTAATTTTTACTATAATATCGGTGTAGCTTCTCACCTTTTCACTTTTGATATTTACAACCTGCAGTAGTAGTAGTATGTTTTTGTAGTTTTCAGTTTTGTTTAAATGTATATATTTAAAATGTTTGTAGTTGTTTTCAGCTTTTAGTAAGTATTCAGATTTTTTCTTTATGTATATGTTTTGTTGTTTGTCTAGTTTGACCCTCTAACTAAATAATTAAATCTATTGAAAGATCACGCCATAAAGTGTGGTATTTGTTTTTGGTTAAATTAATTTGAGTTTTTTAGTCTTTATGTGATTTATTCATTTATATATCGTTATTTTGTTTACTTCATATGTAAATAAGTATTTAATCATATGTATGCAATGATGTGAAATGTACTCATAGATTCTAGATCTCAAAACCTGATTTGTAATTTTTATATTAGTTCGGGAGTTACGAGTAATAAACTGGCGGAAATGTTATTTAGCGTTCATTAGTGCGGAGCTAATTTACGTAGGCCTAAAAGGGAAGATAAGATCGATTTGGGCGAAACTCACTGTGCGTTTTTGGGCCAATGACTTGGATCTAAAACTGTTTTTTTTTCTTTTAATAGTGTGTAATGGTAAGGCATAATTTTTTACCTGATAGTTCTTTCATTTATTTTATCACATCTGCGAGTGTAGCCGTAGGTACTAGCTTGTCAATTAAATCAAGTAGTATTAAGAGAAACTTGTACGCACTTATACCGTCAAGTACCCATTCATGGGACAGTAGCCTAACTTGGAACGATTTGGGTTATGGTTGGCCAACCTGATATGTTCTATTGTTGCTATAAATGTGATTTGAATTGATGGAGCTAATACTTAAACTGCAGTGAAAATAAATATTCTGTGATAGTGTTTTTGGCAAAATTATATACTTTGATTGTTTTATTGTAATTTATAATAATTTATATAATTTATTGTAATTGGTCATTTATTTTGACTGAATAACTTTAGGTAAACCGGGAATTTTTAGTAAGTTCTAGAGTGTGCCAATACATTTTTCTTTGGCCTATTATGTTTGCTAAGAAGAACTGTCACTTTTTGAATGTTTGCCAAACAAATATTCTCTTTGTATACAAATTTACACAAAATCGTACATAGGCACTTAACTTGGGACACAGTCAAATGCAGTCTAATGTCCCCATCAAAGGAAATGGTTTCGTTGTGCTTTTGTCTACCTATGATGAAGGGGGAAAGAATGAAGCTAAAAAAGAGTTTATAGGTAAAATTAAAAAAAAAACTAATGCCACCAAAAATTAGCTGCATGCGAAATTATAAAAGATTGCAAGAGGTTTTCCGAATGTTGTAGATGTGGACAAGGATGTCAAGTTTCATCGCATCAAATTCAGTAAATTGAGAGGACAATACATATTTTGTTCATAAAGTGCCGTTTTGTAGTTTATTGTCAAAGAGAACTCTCTATTTAGGTTGTTTGATAAATTGATGACTGAGTTTTATCTAATAAAGGGTTTTATGTTTATGAAAATGTGTACAAAATAATTCCTTTATAGTGTTGAGAATAGTGAAACAAGAGATTGTTAGTGTCCTTATAAAGCTACGGCTATACATAGCGAGATGGGACATTTTCTGATGGATGCTTCCTGTGTAATGTAATGGAAGTGGCTACACATACAGGGATGGGATAGGGACGGGATAGGGACGGAACATTCACAGTGGAGGATGGATGGTCGGAAGAGCATCAATTCGCCATTGTCCCGCACGTGACCCGGTATGTGTAGCCACCCAGTGATGGGACATAGGATATTGCCCAAAGCAGATAGGGAGTTTTTGTAAATATAGATTGACGGATATATAGATAAATAATACGATGTCTATATGCTTCTTATCTTCATTACCAAGCTTCACTCAATGATATACTTAACAATATAAATATATAAAAAATATTATTCTTGGTAATTAATTATTGTAAATGTAACGGTGAGTCAGTCTCTGTACCTTTGCTTGGATTTACCATTCTGTAAATAACAAAATTAACTAACCTCTCTTTTTTCATTTTTTGGATGAATCCATAATGCTATTTTTCTCTTGTTTTCTCCATCAAACAAGCACATTAATAAAAACTCTTCGTCAGAATCAAACGAAGAACAGCTTGAACACTGCTCTTCCATGATGGCAATGGCGGGGCGGCTAGTGGCGGGATCGTCGGTGGTGTGGAAGCTGCGCGCGCATCGTTCCGCATGTCCGTGTCAGTGACCTTTCCCACTATGTGTGTGTAGCCACCCCACGGAAAATACTTAAATGTCACGTCCCTATCCCATCCCGCTATGTGTAGGCGTACCTTAATGTGGTTCTCATGGGATAGCAGGCATAACATACACTGTCCCAAGTTAGGGAAGGTCCTAACTTGGGACACCAACATTTTATTTAGTTAATTAACTTTTTGAAGGTATTTTGAACATTTTATTAATGATTCAAAAAGTACTGAGGTAGACCATAGTTTGCATATATTTTCTTCCACCTCAACTATTTTTATAAATAAGTCTATTGGAGTCTAAAACTGAAAACTTTCCCAAGTATGGGCACTAATACGTACTTGAAAATGCAATTCAAAGTTAAGCTGTTACCTTTTTTACTCAAAAGGAATACAAAGCTGTCCTAGTTGTTTCTACTATCTGGACAGTTTGTGGAATAGATGCAATGCATCATGATAATTACGACTAAGACGACTTGTTCTAAGTACTGTCTCTCCCCCCTCTCCCCCTTTCTCTCTCTCTCTCTCGCTGTTTTTATTTCTTTATCTTCATCACGAAGTCTAAGAATTACTGTTAGAACAACAAATCCATTTGTATCCAGAACATGTCCAACATTACTCTAGAGTGATGATAAAGTTTTGTATACATCCAGTAGATAAAACATGAGTACAATATTAAATCTTCATACATTTAATTTACAACTCGTCGTATAGTCTGCATGTATGTATTAGAGTTAGACGATCTCTTTAGGTAATATTGTTCCGATAGAATAAACTGTATAGGCCTTAAGAGAACAACCTCTTGGCCATAATGTACAAATTAAATATTGTATAAAATATTAGAGAAATAAAACTCGAAAATATATAGGTTAGTTTCAACAAATTGTGATATGTTTGCACTAAATGAAAGGCAGAAATCACTTAACAGACACAAAAGGTTAAACGATAAATTGACTAAACAAAATTAGTGAAAGAAATCATAAAAATATACGTAGAAAATGTAAATTAATTTTACAAGACGTTTAACATTAAAACAATAACATTGCACCATATAAAACAATATTGAATACCATGAAATAATAGAATAAATCCTCGTCTAACGTTGCCAAATTGAACATTACGTCATAGTAAAGATTACAGAAGTTCCAGCTTACAGTCTCTAGTCATAGTGTGTTTCCAGTTTTTTTATCTATATATATAAAACAAAGTCGGGTTTGTTACACCACTTATAACTCAAGAACGGCTTAACCAATTTTTATAATCTTTGATTTGTTGGATTTGTCTCCAGCCCGTATAGAAGAATATCTATTAAAATATAGGTGAAATACAAAATAAATAAAATTAAACACTCAAAATAATGTTAGGTTATGCCTAGACTGATGAACTAACACAGCCATGTTATGTGAATGTATTTACATTCATGACCATAGCAACCAATAAAATAAAATAACAGATACAACAGTTGATTCAAATGTATAATCTATATAATAATAACAGATTCCTACATAGAACCTCCTCCTTTTTTTGAAGTCGGTTAAAAATGAAATGCTGTTCATTGGTAAGCGCATCACTTGAGAACGGCTAGACCAATTTGGCTATTTTTTGTTTTAAAATGGTCATAATAGTCCGAATTAGGTTTTTATGAAAAGAAAAATTTGCAAAATCCTCTGGAAAATGTTCTAATTCGGGAAAACTGAACATATTTTTTTCCATAACAAGACCATAACTCACGAAAAAGCCGTTCTAATAAAATGCTTAATAACACGTGTTTGTTTACATTCATTACCATAGCTACTTTACTTAGCATTTATAATCAGTGTATTATTCTTTAAAACCAATATTTTTTTTAGATTGACCAACTTAAAGCAAACAAAAACAAAAATTAACTAAAAATGCTTCTATAATTGAATTCAATTCAAACTTTGGTTGTTACATAGTATATTATATAAAACAGCTGATTTGGATCAAAAACTGAACATAGGTTTAGGTTAGGCCTACAATGAACCAAAACACGTTTTTTTGCAACCAATGGGCCAATTTAGAATCAGGTTTGTTTACAATTCTTCACAACTATCAGGTTATTTATATTAGGTAAAAGCAAACAAAAGGTTTACTGTAGGTCTATTATCTATAAAGGTATACACATTATAAATCGAAATTTGTATAGTATTTATTCTTAAGTGTCATAAAAACCATTTTGCTATTCGATTACTTTAGTCAATGTAATGAAATGGAATAACTACCCTTTAACTAAAATCAAGCAATAGCGAAGCATTGCTGCATCCATTAGTATTACTAATATTATAAAGTGGTAAAATTTGTTTGTTTGTATGTAGGGGGTAATCTCTGGAACTACTAAACCGGTTGAAAAAATAGTTTTATTAATACAAAGCTACACTATCCTTGAGTAACATAATTAATAGGCTAGAATTAATTTTGATTTAAGTGATAAAACAACCCCTAAAAAATTTATTAATGAGGCCTCTAGTCTAATATAGTCTATATTTATATGAATGTTGAAGCCAATCCATTATTTAAGGGTAAATTTAAGTTATAGCTAAACATTATGGAAACATCAAGATAAACATTAGAAGTTGTTAAATGCGTTCAGAAAATTAAGTGGGCGGTGTACGGTAAAGTAAGGAAAACTAGGTCATGCACATAATTTAAATTTACGTAAGTAATTTATGTACGTTTATTCTCTAAATGCAGTTGGTTTTAAAGTAGAACAACAGTGATATTAATAAATTACACTTATCTTTTTAGATAAAATCCACCAGTAAAGTAATTATAAACTCAAGCATTTGTGTCAAATTTATATTGCACAAGTTGTCTAAAAAAATATGGTTCCAAACTTCACCTGACTATTCTATAGGTGAACATAAAAAAAATCCAATAGACGTAGGTCCAGAAATGCTTAGTTTTCGAATTATTCATCATTATATCTAAGGTAATAGAAAAGATATTGACCTCAAATCGGGTGTACATATATTTTGTTAAGTAACATTTTACCGTAGTACAAAAAAAAGTTCTTATGCATATTTTAAATGTGCATGTCAAATATTTCTAAAACCGCTAACTTAACAAAAACATTTAGAAAACAAAAAAGTTAACTTTTTAATAACGGGTTTTTTTATTTTCCCGTTGCTCAAAAGATAATCGAGTTATCGGCTCACGACCACACAGCTGAACCGCTGACGTGAGTTGAGCTGATTTCCAAAATAAACTTTATATGTTTTAGGCTTTCAACCAAATATTTGGGTAAATGGTCTAACTACATAGCTGCCTATGTGTACGAAATATATTAGTAGAATTTGTTTGCACCTAAGCCTCCAGCACTAAGGCGCTCCTTCGAACCACTCACAACCGAAAAAAACTGACTTTACGAGTTTGTACATTTACCTTGGTCCCTCTTGGTCCCTCGGGTTGTATACTGCTTCGTTCCGCTCGCAGCGTGCAAACTTGCCTGTCGGCCTCGGACTAGAACATGCGCCAACGGTATAATCCCCTACGAGGATTCAAACCGGGTACTTTACGTTTTGATCGATTGTGGGGGAACCAAGCAAGCTATAAGGTCGTTTAAAACAAACAAAATGTGCAGGATAATATCGTTCATTTTAAATTGTTTGTTTTAGTTGTAGCCAATTTGGACTAAATCCAACTTAAAATGCGCCTGTAGATTTTTTAAATTCGGGTCTCAATCCGTCAAACGGAGTGGGTGTTCAAAGCAAACCCACATGCATATTGGATCATACATACCCGCAGACCTTTCTTCATTCAGATACAGTGTTAGTGAAAAGAAGAAATTACGTAAAATGATGAGTTTTGTCCAAAAGTCGCCCTCACGTAACCACGTACTGTAAACGTATTTACTCTCTAATGAGATTTCGCAGTGTATTATTTAGCAACGTAACACAGACCATCGTAAGGATGGATTAAACTGTCGCCACTAAGTGGGATAACGTGGACTCTGAATAATTGATTGTAGTTGAATGACTGTTGGAGTTGCGGGGATAAACAATTTTATTGCATCCAACTGAGAGTCGGTTTTTTTAAATTTGCTCGACTGTTATTTTAAACAAGGCTAACGTAACTTAGGTAATGACAGTTAAAGCGTAGTAATGACAAAGTAAATCTTTTGAAGTGAAGTAAATCTATAGGCGCACCGCGTCCAAATCATTTTACGGGCGGTGAATCGTTACCGTCACGCATTTTCCGTCAAGCTCTACTATATATAGTACACATGTGTGTATAGCAGAATATATAGTTTACTTGGTAATGCCTCTGAAATTGACATTGTGCTTCCCCATTTCATAAATTGTGTTAAAATAGTTTATTTGGTAATACCTCTGAAATAGACATTGTACTCCTTCTTTGCGTAAGTTGTGTTAAAATAGTCTACTTGGTAATACCTCTGAATTGACATTGTGCTTTCTCATTTCGTAAGTTGTTTTAAAATAGTTAACTAGGAAATGCCTCTGAAACGGGCATTATACTCCCTCATTACGTAAGTTGTGTTAAAATTGTTTACCTAGAAATGCCTCTGAAATGAACATTGTGCTATCTCATTTCGTAAGTTGTTTTAAAATAGTTTACTTGGTAATAACTATGAAATGGACGATGTTCTTCCTCATTTCATAGGTTGTGTTAAAATAGTTTATTTGGTAATACCTGTGAAATGGACATTGTGCTTCATCATTTCGTAAGTTTAAAAACAAATAGTTTACTTGATAATACTTGTGAAATGGGCATTGTGCTTCCTCGTTTTATAAGTTGTGTTATTTTATCTTGTCACATTTATAATTGAAATCTAAAAAAATTAAAATAGCATAAACAAGATTATCCATATTCATGGCACTTTTTACTTCTGTCGACAAGTCTCACGAGTGCTTCCTTTCACTTGTAAATTCAACTTTACGAGTCGGGTCGTATTGGTTGGCCAACGATGGACTATATTTACCTATTCAAACGTAATGTGTTAGGTTGTTAAGTGTTTTATTGTATTGTTTTAAATGTGACTAAGTCAATAATTGTATAAGTGTGCGTTTGTATTCAAATTGGATGCATGAATCTCCGAAAACGATAGTCTCTTCAAGTAATTGCGAAAAAAGGACTGTACACGGACGTAAGGTATGTTAACAAACTTTACTAGTCTTTAGATGCAAGTGTACAGTTTTTTAAATGCGCGAACGAGAGGTAATAGTAGATTTCTCCTAGTTTTAATTCTATAGTAAACTAAACGAAGGTGACGGAGGGGAATAGTACCAAACATAATTTTTAACGTATTGAGACTTTCGATTTTACAGTTTTTCTAAATCCATAAACCATGTCTATCAGAAAAATCTAGTTAGTTCATCAATTTAATTATTAGTTATTTTGTTTTGTAATAGACTACTCGAAAAAACCAATGAAAGATAGTGTAAACCCGCATTTGAAAATATAGTTTTCCTACGATTGTTATGAAAAGTAGCTGTAGCCACACTACTAACAGAACCCAAAGTAGGTGTTTGCCGCACGTGTGCGTCAAAGTGCAATGTCAATCAAATGGGATTTACTTTGCGTACACGGGTGCGCATAGTAAATGATAAAGTTCCCTTGGCAGTGGTTTCATTATAGACAAATGTTTATCTACTATTCATGTGCTGAGTTTTAAACATAAAACAAGTCAGCTGTTCCGTTGTTCGTTTATTATTTCCTAACCTGGCATTGCTATTATTGATAGTGAGTTGTAGTTAGGCTATTTAACAGTTGTTATAACTTAAGACGTAAATTAATTGCCGCTTAGGCTTCAGCCTGCGTAGGAAAAATCTTGTGTGCAACACGAGCGCAAAGTGTCTTTGCTGCATTCGAGAAAATAGCCGACCTCGTTTCTTTCTTGCAGCAATGTGGCAATTTGAGCACATGTTGCACAAATAGCTATACATGTATATCAAAATGATGGTTGGCATTATTTTCCCCCTTCAATTCTGGGTTGTAAAATATTATAAGGTAATAAGTAACGTTATTAAATATTTTCCAGTATTCTACAATTTACTTTAAACGACGTATTGTTGAAATCGTTAATTTACTCTATGTTCAATAAAATTATAAGTATTAACCCTACGGTACTAGCAACACGGACTGTCAGTCCACACTTCCATATTTGTTTGTGCTAGCCATATATAACACAACATAGAGCTCGGAAGCCCAACACCTTTTCCCCACTACAACAGAGGACAGTTTGGCGAGGTTAGCTTTTAGTTTGTAGCATAGTGGTGGGATAATCGAATACTTTTACTAATCGAATAATCGATTCGAATAAAAAATAACCGAATAATTATTCGAATAATTTTATTCGAATAAAAGCTAGACGAATGAGTCACAGTTTACTTGCCTTGTAAGAGTATTCGAATAGTTGAATAGAAGTACAGTATGACATTCTTGGAATCGGCGAATATGCCAGACAAAGGGAGGCCGGTTGATTTCCTGCCTTTCCTGGAATCCATTTGCAAACATCCTGTTTACTTTTCCCACGGATAAAAAAGTCAGTATTAAAAAATATTTGTGTGTTATGTGCTGTGCTTAAAGATGACTATTTGAAACGAAACTGTTGTAATTATCAATAAAAGTAAAATTTGAACTTAGACAGATAAATGTATGTTTAATAATTCTTATTTTTTTTCAATATTATATTTTTAATTTTAACAAAAAATATATATATTTTCTTGTATTTGAATCCATTTATATTTTAGTAATATATTATATAGTATAGGATACAGAAATTCGCGAAATTTATTCCAAAATATTATATCCGAAATTATTATATTACCAATTTATCGAATATGTACCTGTACCAAACTATCGAATAATTGCATGTGAGCCTTCCTAACACGTAACGACAAACGACATACGGCATAGCATTTCTATTCAATTGCTTAGTTATTCGTATAACCTATATGCCTAACCCCTATCCACTATTCACGACGTGTTAGTTTATTCGAATAATTCTAAAGTAAACGTAACGGTAATAACGGTATACGGCATAGCGTTTCTATTCACTCGCTTAGTTATTCAAATAACCTATATGCCTAACTAGTTTAACCAATATTCACTTGGTAGTTTATTCGTATAATTCTAAAGTATTCGAATAATCGACTAAAACTAAATAATCGAATAAAAATTATTCAAATAGACCATCACTATTGTAGCAGTCAGTCTTTGACCTTGAGCACAAGTGCTTTGCGGACTCACACTCAGCGTGCGTGGGCAAGGTCAACGCGATAACCTACAATGTTGCTAGAATAACTCGCAGATGGACGCTAGTTGTATTTCTCTATTTATTTTTATAAACACAGCTGGAATCAATGCGTACAGAGAAAACGCTACGATAGAAAATCTTTAGGTAGTAGTTCATTCTTTGTTATAAATTGGTTTAGAGCATTGTTCAAATAAACTAAATATGTATACGTTATGTAATTCATTTACCTAAATAGTGCTTTTGCATACAAAAATACACATGGCATACACGTAATATTTTAATAGGAAAGAAAATTGAAAATATTTAATCCAAACCCAAGTTAGTCGAAACATCCAAAAACCTGAAGCACTTTTTTTTGCTGAAGTAAAAAAAAATAAATACAGGAGATTATTCTGAAAATGTCTTTTTTACACGACCTTTGGAGCACGTCTGGTTCCCCCAAAATCGATCGAAACGTAAAATACCGTAAATGCACCCGGTATTATATACCTCGCAATGCGAGTTCGTCTGCTGCAAGCGAAGCGAAGCAGTCCATATTCCGATGCCGCAAGGTCGAGGTGCAAACTCGCAAAGTTAGTTTTTCCGCTGCGAGCGGAACGAATCAGAGCTTGAGATGGAGCTCAAAGAAAGTAATTCTACTAATATTTCGTAGGCAGCTATTCAGTATTCAGTGTATTGAAGATACTCCCATTATGCGGAATGTCGTGCGAAGCACGCAATGCTTTGTGTATTTAAGACGCTCCTAAAATGCGGAATGGCGTGCAAAGCACGCAATGCTTTGTGTACTGATGATACTCGCAATATGCGGATTGGCGTGTGAAGCACGCAAAGCATTGTGTATCGAAGATACTCCCAATATGTGGAATGGCGTGCGAAGCAACCAATGCATTGTTTATTGAAGATACTCCCAAAATGCGGAATGGCGTGCGAAGCACGCAATTCTTTGTGTATTGAAGATACTCCAAAATGCGGAATGTCGTGCGAAGCACGTGATAAAAATAATCCCAATATGCGGAATGGCGTGCGAAGTCAGCGGTTCAGCTGCGTGGTCGAATTATTTAAAATACACATTCCATGACTTTAATTTTAGTTTACAGACTACTATAAAATAATTACTTTTCTAGCAAACATGTTGATAAACTTTTAGAACTAAGGATAAGTCTATATTTATTTCAATAATTTATTAAAACGAAAATGTTATGTTTAAGTATGAAGACATTATAATAAACAATAATTATTGAAAACTCACTGTTCTAAAATAGCACTAATAGAAATACGACAGATAAATTAAGTTGTCGTCTACGCAAATTACAAATACCAGAGACGTATTCAGATGTTAAAGAAAGTGAAATATGATCGCTTAAAATAAATTTGTCACGGTGAATGCCATCCTTAACCTGCGCTATTTATATCTAAGCCGGGTGATTTAAAACGAGATCTGGTTATGTGTTGCTATAGCAACGCCTCCCCCCCACCTTCGACCCTCTCTGCGTTACTTCACCAAATACAAATACGGGATGTATTGCTTTTAATCTCTTTGTAATGTAGAAAATATTAAGCTTCTGTGCGATGGTTTTATTTGTATTGGGAATATTTAAAGCATACCGTATATTGAGCTGTTTTACAGTACCGAACGAAATTAGCTATTATGCGGAAACCTAGGTCTTTAGCATTGTTTAAATGAGTGATTCAAAGTTAATAATAGTGCTTTCATTTTGCATTTAAGTTCGCTACTGGAAGTAATGAAAATCTTTGTTTCCTGAAATATAAACTTATTTTATAATCTTGTTTTAGTCCTTTTTAACCAAATTTATGTTTTAAATACTAGCTGATCCGTGCGAAAATGTTGCAAGTTAGGAATACTTACCTGATTGAATACGCTGATTTAATTTAGTTAGTTACGTTTATTAAATCTACGTTGGTTTAGAAAAAACAGTTTATAACGCTTTACGTTGATTAAGTTTGTTTGATTTGCCTAATAGATTACACTTGCATATAGAATGTAAACCAGCTGTCATGTTAGTTAAACAGATTGTTAATAGATGTCCCATTTCATTAGGAATCAAATGAAGTATAATATAAAAGTTTTTTCTAATCAATTTGTATAACGAAAACATGAATTTTTAGCTTTTTGTCTATTTTTTGGCAATAGTTGGGAAATAAGCTTTAAAATGATGCTTGAATAATTAGTTTTGATGAAGAATTAAAGGAGTTACCGCTTAGTGACAAAAAAAAGTGTTTGAGAAGTAATATATAAAAATAACTTTTAAAATTTTTATATTCGTAAATTATTTTTAAATGATTAAGTTTAAAAAATATATATATTCCTCTCAAAATCGACCTTTTCGATTTTGATAAACTTGGTCTTAATTGAAACAGATGTTCTAAAATCTCTTGTGTCTTGTATAACCATATTACATAAAGGAAATCTGTGACAAAAGTTCAAGTAAATAAGAGCTTTGCTTTAAAAAAAGAATTATAAAATATTTTTCCATAACCAACCTTTTTATTAAATTATCTTCAAAATAAAAAGCAATTTAGACGATTATGTAGAGAATAGCCACAACAAAATTGATCATCATGTTGTGATCGTCCTGTGACTTCTTTTTCTGGAGTTGTATAAAATTCTTCACCAGAAACTCGCAAAAATTTCTTACATTTGGGAAGTGGCAGCCACGTTTTGCAAAAGTTCTAAAGCATACTTATTTCACAAACAACTATTTATGTTTCTTAGTAAATTTTACATTATAAATCATCTTTATTCATTGTCTTTTAGTGAGAAAATGTTGAACAAAAATGTCTGATTGAAAATGCAGGTAGTATTGAATGTGTTATTGAAGTATGCACTCCCATTTGGTTCGACATTTTTTGTTTTTATTCCATCGAACTGAAAAATGTTCTTAATTTTTCTTATGTAAAGATAACTTAGTATTTTTATTCTTCCCATTTCACTTCAATCAAGCACAAAACAGACATTTTTACTGTTCTCCTTGAAGTCAGCTGATTGTATTATCATATGTTTTGTTTGGAAAGAAATAATTCTACAACAAATAGATTTGACACAATAAAAACTACTGTTTTAATATATATATTTAATTTTAAATAAATGCAAAAATATAAAATAACAGTAAAAACATTTCCACTCATGCATAGTTACCTAACAAAAACTCTCATAAAAACAACATCAAATAGGCAAAACTATACATTTTTGTGTTCAGAAGATAAAGAGGAACATATTACAAAATATTGAAAATAATATGTTTTGTTTACTTATCCAGTAAACAAATGAGTTCATTTATTGAAAAAGCTAAAACAGAGTGTTTTTCCGACGCAAAAAGAGTTTTTCTTGTTTGAAAGGTGGCTATATCGAGAGCGCTCTTAGCTATGGTTCAAGAGAATCTGTTCATCCGTTGAAGATTACCAGCTCTTTACTTGTTTATGTGTCGAGGTTTTTTTAATGTGTAATTTATGCTTATGGAGGGTTCTGACTTACTTCACAGGTGTATTTCTCACATAAAATTATTGAAACACTAGGGAAAATCCATGCGTGCTCCGCACGCCAACCCCGTTGGAACCTTCTATGCACATAATGACGTTGTTTTATCTACTATATAATTAATTTGCTAGGGGTTATTTTGTGAGTAGAACTCCGCCTAGAGTTTTTAACCGATTTTGATGTTTTTGGTGTCATTTTACAGAGCTCACTCTGAAGTTGTGCAACCCTTAAAATGAGCTCAATGTATGTTAAGGGATTCGCCCCAGTGTCCCTCAAAGTTGCCATGTTAATCTTATGGAAGGTCAATCTTAAGGAAGAAGAAGAAAGATTTCTTTTGATTTTATCAGGGGCACAAAAAACAGCTGTTCGTATGAAAAGATTAAAACAGCTGATTTTGATCAACAGCTGATTTTGATCAACAACTGATTTGTTAAAAACTAAATATAATTTTAGGTTAGGTAAATCAAGCAATATCGAAGCATTGCCATGTCCACTAGTTAATAATAAAAGTGTAGGATTAATAATAACCCCAAAGCTAAGACGGTATATAATGTTAAATGTTCAAATCCAATTATTTCTTATATTTTATAACAGCAGTTATAATAAAGGTTAAAAGAACCATTAAGGCTCAGGTCTACACTTTAAGAAAAACCTGTTTGAAATTATCTATTAATAGAAAAATTAATACTGTACATATTTTAATAGCTATTACAAACAGCTGTTGTATCTGTTATTTTTTCAATTGGTTGCTTTGGTAATAAATGTAAACACATGTGTTAATTTATCAGTTCTAGGCCTAACCTAAGATTTTTTCCGACTTAATTTACAAATATTGAAATAAAAAATGTTTTTATCGAAATGAATTATAGCCTATATTACTCAGGGGCAGTGTAGCTTTTTATTGGTGAAACTATTTTTACAATCGGTTCAGTAGTTCTGAGATTACTCCCTACATACAAACGAACAAACAAACAAACAAATTTTACCTCTTTATAATATGTATAGACTATCTTGGGTCTCATGCGAATAAATGAATTAAATAAATACCCACTTAATATTGAGAGAAAAAAAAAACTTTACCTCTTTATAATAATAGTTTTTTTTTCAATCGGTTCAGTAGCTCCAGAGATTACCCCTTACATACAAACATACAAACATACAAACAAACAAAAACAAACTTTACCTCTTTATAATATTAGTATTTTTTCAATCTGTTCAGTAGCTCCAGAGATTACCCCTTACATACAAACAAACAAACAAACAAAAACAAACTTTACCTCTTTATAATATTAGTATGTTTTCAATCTGTTCAGTAGCTCCAGAGATTACCCCTTACAGACAAACAAAAAAAAAAAAAAAAAAAAAAATTACCTCTTTATAATATTAGTATGGATTAATATAAGCATAGGTCCGACAAAGATTATTTTAGATTTGTCTTCTGGAATTGTGAACGTGATTTTTCACCAACGTGTGGATTATTCAGAAGATAGTTGGGACTACAATTTATGAGTATTTAACTATTTATAACCTGGCAATTTTATAAAACAGATACCAGAAACGTATTTCCAGGGAACGAGAAACCCGGTATAAAACCCAAATCATTGGGGTCGAAGTTACTGCAATAAACTGGATACATTAACAGCAATCGAAGAAACTTTGGTTATGAAACTTGTGGAAAATGTTTCCTAACAAAATGAGCGTATTTAAAGTCGATTAATGCTTAGTAAAAATTGTATAAACTCCTATAAAAGTGAGTGAGTACGTACGTGAGTAACATATAATATAACAACTGATTTCACCCATCATCTGTAATACAACACACCCAGTGTATATTATAGATTGGGGTTATGTTTACAACTTCAATCGTTATAATTTCTTGTGAAGTTGATTGTGTTCAAACTATGATTTATAGAACTAATGTATGCTATAATATACGTTATAATATTTGCTTTGAGGTTATAAACTGTATATAAATACAACCTTTTTATCATCAATATATTTGCTTATACAAATTTAAAGAAGAGATACCTATTCGTTTAACTTCGGAAACATTCGTACATCTTCGTACTATAAACATATTCGATTATTATTTTCTTCACTATAATATTTATAACTTCTAAATCATTTGATCTATCAATGAGAAATAAAAGCCAATTAAAAGATAATTTTTCTGTCTTTCTTTAGATATATAATAACGTATTTCAATAAATCATTTTAACAAAATTCTTACAGTTTTACAATCCTTCTAAAAAAGTTGTACACATTTACCGAGTTAAAAATCCCCGTCAGCATAGTTACGTAGGCCTGGATAAGTAGGATTTAATGTTGTTTTTAAATTATGAATTTCTAATTTGTATCTAATTAATCAGCCTGTGATTTTTCACGGGGGCTTACTATTTGAAACATAAACACAACTACTACGCTTGAAAATTATTAGATTTTCGGTTTCCTCTAAGGGATTTCACAATCCTCTTTCAATTTTTTAATAATAGGCGTGATAAGTTAAAAGAAAAATTAGTTCTATTTCGCGGCCGAAACGCTGACGAGTGTTAGGCGAGTTTCCTAAATTATGTTTATGTTTTAAATCACCTATTTGGGAAATTGGTCTACTATCGAATTCCCTGAATAGCTGACTCGGATTACGAATATACTAATATAATTTATTTTGCACTTCATCCTCCAGGACGGCTCACTAACTGCTTCGTTCCGCTCAAATGTAATGTGTATGTTTTGTATTTAAAAAAACAGTTCAGAACATTTTATTTACATGTATTTGTTTGTTTTCAATTTATCGATTGCATTTATAATATAATTGGTTTTCTGTTTAGGTAAGATACTCAAATAGTATGGACTTCAAAGAGACTGATTTAGGTAAAATATTTTTACACTTCTTGTTATTTTAAGATTTAAAAAAAGGTAATAAACGTTTTGATAAATATTTTTTCTATTAAAATTAACTCACCGTTTAAAAAAAGTAAATCTATGCATATTTATGTACAACACATATTTGATTCCGATTCAAAATGGTTGACAGTATTTTAAAATACTATCTATTTTCGTTTGTGGATTCTAAGAACGTGGAGAAAGCACTTTGTACATTTTAAAGGAAACACCAAGTACACCAATTTTACAAAATGAGGAAGCACGATGTCCATTTCATCCGTAGCGTGACGCAACTAAACACGTACAGCTATTGCATTTAAACACTTGAATTTACCACTGCCTACTTTATTTCGTTGGTTTCTTCTCCTTTTAAGATCAGCTGTTACATTAGACTTCTGGTTTATATTAGTACGAATGGGAACCAATGAAGAAGAAGAAAGCAATCGACGAAATAAAAAAAAAACTCAAAGCGTTTCACTTAGTTCGTATATTTTATCTCATCCAAAAAGTGCTTCAGAAGTTTTTTCATAAAAAAATTTGTTTAGTAAATTAATCTGCAACGTTTGTCTCTAGAGCGTTTCGAACAAAACATAGTTCAGTTCAAAGAACTAATGGACTTGCGTACTCGGATTAAAGTCAAGTTGAAACTTTTACATTACAAATAAACGGTACAAAGCGAATTGTATTCCCGAAGCAATTTGTCGGGAACTCGTGATTGTGGTGTTTGTTACCTCCGTACCGTATACACACATGTTCACATTTTGTTTTGTTTAAAAGTGGATTACATAGATTGACGCGGTACCAACTCTTTGTTGTCCGGTGTCTACGTGTAGTGGAAGGTTCGAACAGAGAAGTGAATTGAGATATTTAGTTTATAGTTTTAACAGTACGGATGCTAGCGTTGTTTGAGATGGGTTTTAAATAAACCTTTTCGGTATTTGTTGAGTCAGGTAACTGACAGAAAATAAATGTTTGTGTTTATTTATTTCGATACAAAGTAATTTAGATATTGTTCAATCGATTGAAAAAGTTATAAGTGTGTACAAAATTAATAAAATAGTGCATTTTGTATTTAAACGCTTTCATTTAAAACAGTTTCGGTTATCTGGGTCGTGAACCAATCGTTCTTGTCAATGTTTTAGATTGACCCATTTCAGGTAGGCTATAAATTAATAGAAACTGAAACAATACACATTTTATCAATTTTTAATTATTAAAGTAATTATTGAAAATGCAAAAAATGTAGCCTATATACCTACTTTAAATTAATAAAATTTTATTTGTTGGCCCCTGCTCGTTTCTCTCACCAACTCCAGCCTTAAACCAACCAAATCCTTAATTTTGTTCATAATTATTTTTCCACTTTTTAATAGGAATTTTTATGGAAATTATTATTGATTAGGACAGAGGCACTTGGATCTAAGTGGGGGTGGTGGGGGTAGCTGTTACCTGTACCTACATAATGTAAGACATAGGTCAAAATAATCACGCAATATCCCCAACATTGGTCCACAAAATCCCAAATTTTGTTCAAAATGTTTACATTTTTTATACGAAATTTTAATATTGTTGAATAAAAAGTAGCCTAAAATATTCTCCGAAAATTTTGTCTACATGTTAATGAAAGTTTCGTCAAAATCGGTTCAGCCATTCTGGAGATTAGCCCGAACAAACAAAAAGACAGACAAAACATTTATAAATGTGTGTTTAGGTTTTGGTAACCATA
>JAGFPH010012721.1:16349-28983 GCA_018207615.1 Philaenus spumarius | reverse complement strand
TTCCAGTTGTTGCATTTGTTCGGCTAACGAACTCGTAAGAGCGACGTAGACAACCAACGTGTGCATCAAATTTGGACCAAATCGGACTTTACATATTTTAGTGACACCCCGAAACGTGTTCTGGGGACCATGAACAGTGCTCATTTACTACTCCCGACCTTAGGTCTCACCATAGGGTCACTGCATAGCTCATCTTTTGGAAATTCGCTAAGAATGCATATTTTATAAAACGACCCTTTCCAGTCTAACTTCCCTTTAAGTTTATGTACGACCCTCTAGATAAGACCGAATAGAATAATGTTTTGACAAGAGATTTAGTACATGCCTGTACGAGATAACGTGGTTAGATGGGCGTGTTTAAGTGGTTAACATATCTGGTAAAGAGAGTTTACACCTACGGTCCTGTAGGCAGACAATACAGGGCGGAGGGCCGTGTGTCATTCTGTGCTCACTTCCGGGCTTGCGACACTTTACCAATGAGGAGAGACTTTCTCGTGAAAACACACATGGTTTTAGAAACACACAAACGGAGTCATCAACATCATCATCATCAGATCTGCAGAAAAAATGTGTATTGCGTTGTTTTTTGGCCGCCATTTTTTAATCGGTTAAAGATATGGATGTGCAAATTTCACCGTCGGTTTTCTCTTGAAATTCTACATCGAAATGATGTATCACATGACCACCTTCCCATTAAAAAAAAAAACAAAGTATAATTCAAAATGGCGGATCCAAGATGGCGGATAAATTTCTTGAAATCTTAATAAAATAGTATTTTTACATAGAGTTGGTTAGTCAATCACATCTACCTTCAAATGTTCTTTATATACGAAATATTAAACCAGTGCGGGACTTTTTGTACACCCTGTATAATAATGAATATAAGTGCATTATTTTAACAAATAGGACTACAGTTTTATAATCCTTATAATTGTACACATTTACCGAGTTAAAAATCCCCGTCAGCCTATAGTCTGTAGTTCTTAAATGATGTATTTCTGTTTTTTGTTACAGGTATGTCTCAAATTGGTTTTACCTACTGTTTTACTGGATAGTTGGTAAGATTTATTATTATTGATAACTCATATAAAAGCCAGTGTACGTAC
Organism: Philaenus spumarius; assembly: GCA_018207615.1. Taxonomy (NCBI): domain Eukaryota; kingdom Metazoa; phylum Arthropoda; class Insecta; order Hemiptera; family Aphrophoridae; genus Philaenus; species Philaenus spumarius. Next base: position 27,877 of record JAGFPH010012721.1, on the reverse strand, counting down.
ATGAGTAACGATATAATATAATAACAGCAGATTTGGTCGTAGAGGTAAGACAGCTGTTGCAGTGGAAGGCAGCGTAAACGTTTAAGAGTAATTTCAAATGACATGGCCGACTGTGATTGCTTTTGCTCTGATAACCTCGAAAGATAACACGCTAATGGTAAAGGTCGCAGTGGTCCGTTAGTTGAATTAGCCCAGCCAATAGAGCGAAGAAAATGGCTAATTTTACTATTGAATTTAACAGCGAGTGACATACATCCGCCAGTGTCTTTAAGGGTAGCACGTAGGTATGTGAAATGCAAAAACTGTCGGGCAAGGCGCTTTTGCGCATATTTTATAAACAAAAATAACAATAAATTATTACTTTTTGGGTTTTTCATTGATATTATCAAAAGTTATGAATGGATTACTATACTTCCAATAGGACATTTGTAGAGAATTAAAAAACCTACAAAGTGTTTTTTATAGACTCTTATCGGACCATTTTTCACCGGGAAAATTAGGAAAACTGTTAAAAATTATCATTTTTCAAAAATTCATATCTTTGTTAATTTACAATATTAAGGGCGGAAATTTCTAACAGGCGGGAGATGAAATTTGTCGAATTAATAGTTTTCCCACAATTACAGTAAAAACAATCGCAGAAAATGACAAGGTAGCTGCATTATCTTGCATAATACGCCCTATTAACTTGAGCGGCCAGATTTAAATTTACCAAGGCGTAAATTTATAAATTGTAATTTGGCACAGATAAAAGTTTGTCAAAAATTCGTTCTTTACTCACATTTGCTAAAATGGTAAAGTACCGAAAGAATATTTATCAACATTAATAAAAACATTGTGTTTTTTTCGAAGAAACACTTATTTCTAAAGTTCTACAGGGCCAGATTTAAAGATTTCTGTAGTAAAAAAGTTCTAAAATGGCAATTTTCTTAAAAAAAACAAATTTAAATGATTCGATCACGCAGCCAGACCGCTAAGTTAAACGAATTTCCAAAATTAAATTTATACGTTTTTTTTTTTTTTTTTTTTTTTTTAATGGGTTTAAAGGCGAAAAACCTGGGTGGTTATCATCGCCTTTTATACGTTTTAGCATTGTATTTGGATAACCTAATAGAACTCCGATCCAATGCAATATTTTGTTCCACTGGAAATGCGACGGTAGTGGCGTTATCTATTGGGGAAATCATGGAAGCTGTGTGAAACACCAATGCTACCAATGATTTCTCCCTAGCGCTACCTCGCGGCGCGATCATGTACTATTTTCGCGACAACCTTTTTCTCGGCACACAGCACCCGTATGCATGCATGATCTATTTTATTATTCATGATCTATGGTATTAGTGTAACAATTAACAATTTGGGAAATTGGTCTCCTCACGAATGCACTGAATGGCTGTCTGCGTGTACTAAATATATTAGTAGAAATTGATCGCACCTAAGCGTCCAGCTTCGTTCCACTTCGGTATTGCGGTCTCGTGTTATGGACGGCTTTGTTTCGCTCGCAGTGTACAAACTTTGCCGCCGGCCTTGTATCAGAGGACAGGGCTCAGCCACTTCCTCTCGATATGTGCTGCCAGCCGGTTCTACGCTGTGACGTCACAGGGTTGTCACTTGCGCCGCACTGCCATACAACTACCACTGCTTTGCATTAGTCGGCAGCATGTATTTAGTACTTAATGACCCCCATGATACCCTTCTACTCCTAGTGGCACCGTCTTTGATATTATACACTTTCAACAATCAATAAATAATACTTTAATTAAATACTAATGCACCTAGACAAAGTAAAATGAGCGAAAACAGAACAAATCAGTTACAGATATCTTTACTTTACTAATATCCGGTTTTGTTTACTTCCAAGGAGGCTAAACAATCATCTTTTAATGTTTTTAACTTTGCATAACAATTTTCTAGGTTTCTGTCAAATTTTGGTTTAGCATTTTACATATTAGGCCTACTTATATGTAGCCTACACAGGGTGAACTAAAAGTCTGGAGACACCCTTGAAACTTTTGAGAGAGTAAGTGGAAAAAAACTCAGGTAATGTTTACTAGGTACAAAGATGTACTTTTTTACGCATAAGACAACGTTGTTACCGTTTTCAAAATGGGAAATTTTGGGGGCAGCTCAAACATCTTAAATGCCTTGTGACCCCTCATTTTAAAGGTATTGCTGCAAGAATGAAAATGACCAAAACCAATGAATACTTAACTCTATAAGAAGCGAAACCTTATGCACTAAAAGGGAACAGTAGTTGGTAGTTTACCAAAAATCCACTCCGAGCGCCACCAGTCTTTTTGCGGGCTGCCGAGACCGAGAGTGAGGAATGAATTGGAAGGTTTTTAATTTCGATGCACCAGCCGAGCGGCGAATATATCTGTCTCTCTCGCCAACACACACGAACAACTTTCTCTTTCACCCCCAACTGGTCCAACCCCAGTAGATAATATCGAAGTGTCAAAATTCTGTAGGACTATATAGCTCCAAGTTTGATTTTGCCCCATAAGGATTAAATAGGCCGACAGATATAATTTAAGCCAAAAATAAAGTAATTCCGACTGCTTCCGCTTTGCATTTAACAAAGATCCAATATTGCAATAAGGCTGCACAGACTCTTGAAATTGTCCATAATGGAAAAAATATATTTAACGTAAAAACAATGATTAATGAAAGTTAAAATATTATGAGATTAATAAAAAAATAATTGTCTAAAATATAGCAAACTCAACATCTCAGTTTGTGCTAATATAAAAACCGTATTTTTGTAAACTATTATTGGTTCTAAAAAAATACTCAAATCATCAAGTTGAAAGCACAATGATTTATTTTTATAATTTCAATTATGACTGAAAAAACAAAATTACAATTACACAACTGCAAATTTAATGTCTATGTCAAACAAATTACACATTTCTACTAAACTACAATATAACCCACTGTAATTCAGAAAATGTTATAAATGTTTATGGACATGATCGTTAAAATTCTTTTTAAAATACAAATTACATGTTAAGAATGCATATTTCAGTAGGCAAAAGAAAGACATTCTATATTTACATTTAATTAAATACGAAATAAATCAATGAATGCAACTTTAAAATATATACATTTTGAAAGTTTATAAATCATTGTAAATAGAAAGTAAGAAAGGCAATTTATATCTACAGCAAATTACATGCAAAACAAACAAATAATTTCTGCTTTAAAATACTTACATTAGTAAAAGTTACTTGTCATTGCCAAAAGAAAGGCAATCTACGTTTACAGCAAATTACGTACAAAACAAACCAATAATTGCAGCTTTAAAATATTTTACATTACTATTTACATTACTAAAATGTATACATTATTGGCAGAAGAAAGGCAATCTATATTTACAGCATATTACATAAAAACAAAAAACAAAATATTACTTCTCTTTAACATATACATTTGTAAAAGTTAAATATTATTCGCAAAAGAAAGGCAATCTATGTTTACAGCAAATTACGTACAAAATAAACAAATAATTGCAGCTTTAAAATATTTTACATTACTATTTACATTACTAAAAGGTAAACATTATTGGCAGAAGAAAGGCAATTTATATTTACAGCATATTACATAAAAACCAAACAAATAATTTCTTCTCTTTAACATACATTTGTAAAAGTTAAATATTATTCGCAAAAGAAAGGCAATCTATATTTACATACTTTCTCCCCGTATCTGATAACATCTTTTACGTACTATGTGTATGGTTAGTTCATATCTTAAAGGAAAAATGTATAGTTAAAAACCGCATGTTTGTGAGAACAAGAAAAATTCCCCTTTTAAGGTTGCGTTCTATACAACCCATTGTTGTGCCGAATTAACATGGGCTCTTATGGAATAATAATGCGCGCAGACGTTTAAGTGGTCAAAAGTACTCCTTTTCCTAAATGGTCAAAACTACGGTTCAGTATAGCTTTTGTTTTAGAAAGAAGAAAATTTCCCTGAATAAACCCAGACAGTCTCAAATATATATAAGCTGTGAAATATTAAAACTTTTTTTCGGGAATAGACAAACCAGTAATAAGAAACAGTTGAAAATATTAACTCGCTGAATATATTTAGAAATAATATAGGCCTATACCTAAATAAAATTATCATTTAATTTAGCTATGTTAGCTTTTAGCCGATTTATAATTACGCCTACTATGATTTTAAACGCATTGTTATATTTTAGCCTTAATCCAATTATATTTTACTTATAATAGATGATTGTAAGGCTACACTGGATAAACCATTACAAACCAATATTTTTTAAACTTTTGATTTGTTTAAACATTGTTAAGCAAATAAAAAGTATAAAATATTAGCCTAGTCGGTGTAGGTTACAACTAACAGTAATTTGCAATACGGCTGATTTTGTTTTTATAAGTACCTTAAAGTATGTACATATTAACATAAAAAAAGTTTACCAGTCTATCGATTTCCCAAAGTCGAAAAAAATCGATTATCATTTTTCCCCCGATTATCCTTAATATTTCGAGCTGGGATGCAGATAGAGAAAAATAAAAAATACCACCGTGTAGGGGAGGTATTTTTCAATAAAAAAGGTCTTGTGTATTTATTTCGTCCAAGCAATGGTTTGTCTGGAAAAAATCGATAATGCAGGTATGTATTTTGCCGAAAGAAAAACAACCAAAGCCATCCGTCAGGGTGGAACCTAATGTGTCAACACAAAAATCCCAAACATTGGAAATTAGCACGAGTGAAAGTGACGGGGTATGATGGGGTGGGGTGTGTCAAGTTGGGGAGAAATGTACAGTCCGAGTCTGGGAAAGAAGTACAGTCCATCGCGTTGACGCTAGCGAAACCTGTTTTAGTATCAGTGAACTAGAAAATCTCAGGACTCAAAAGCGTCGCCCTGAAAAGCACTACGGTTTCGCTTCTTATAAGTGTTAAGTATTCATTGCCAAAACTAGAGGTCTCCATTTAATTCCTATCTTAAGTTATTTACAGTTAAAGACGAGAACGATTCAAGTGCGTGATTGGTGAAGAGCCAAATCCAAGGAATGTTTATTAGATATTAGGATTCATTTTTATGTATGGATCAACTTTGCCAATGTTTCAAAAATAGGAAATATTGAGGGCAGCTCAAAATGTTTACATGCAAACCGCTGTCACGTGACCCATTTATTTTAAAGATATTAACAAAAGAAAACTAACTAAATTTCCCATTTTGGAAATGGTAACAACTTTGTCTTATGCATAAAAATGTACATCTTTGTACCTAGTAAACATTACCTGAGTTTGGTTTTTTCCCAATTACTCACTCAAAAGTTACAGGGGTAGCTCCAGACTTTTAGTTCACCCTGTACACAGTAATACTGTAATTGTAAAAAATATTTCTGTAGGCTTGCACTAAACTTTGATTTTGAGAATTGTGCAACTATTTCAATGTTTACATGAAATAATTGTTTTAAATACAGTATTAATAAATCATTAACATATATATTTTTTTATAGTTAAATCAAAATGTTTCTCGGGTGCAGGCGAATAGTAGGCCTATAGTAAATTAATATACTTGGGCCTCACAACTTACTTCCAGAACAAAGTGAAATGGCCACCAGTTCCAAGGTTAATCTTGCAGGTATTAAAATATGAAATGTGGCTACAAATTGGCACCGTATTTTTAAATTTATATTTCTACCACTTTAAAATTTAATGAAAATTAAGATTTACGCAATGAAATTTGATCAATCATCTATTGCTAATTCATAATAATTAATTATGTTTATAGTAACCAATTCTGAAACAAATTTTGCCAGGATTGGCAAGAGTTTAAAAAATTGTGTTGAATTTCTTAAGGAGTTTTAAGTTAACTTAAAATTGTAATGCAGACTGTTCTACGTTCTTTTAGCTCAGTGTAAAAATCTGTTTTATATGTGATTTCCATAAGAAGTAGTATTAGTAGTTCTTTAACTATTGTCACCTAAAAATAGATACAGTAGGGCCTACCTTTGTTTGAAATTCCCTTTTACTACCCAAAACTAACACATAAATAACAAATAATAAACAATTTAAATTTAAAATTCAGCACCTATTACAAACAAACAGGTGGGGATTCATGGGGAAAAACCAAGGCTGCACTAGTGGATAAGCGCAGCTGACAACCCTATGACGTCACGCGGTCAACGTCCCCTCCCATCACCGGCATCGGCGGCTTTGGCCAAACTTCAAAAGAGCGGCTGAGCCTTTCTACTATTTTCGCCGGCCCTGTCAGAAGATGCGCCGACGGTAAAATCCCCCACTTGTATTTGAACAGGGTACTTTAATGGGATTTTGATCGATTTTGGGGCAATCAAGCGAGCTATAAGGTCGTGTAAAAAAACATTATGTGCAAAATAATATCCTACATTCATTTGTTTTGGATAAAGCAATAAAAAAGTATCATTCAGACACGAAAAATCTTATAAAATACTTACAAAAAACGTACTCCGGTTATTGGAATTGTTTGGCTAACTAACTCATCCGAGCGACGTAGACAACCAACGTGTGTACCAAATTTGGAACAAATCGAGCTTAAAATTCTACCGTTAGAGTGCGTGAGTGCGAACACTTATACATACGACGTGTTCTGGGGATCGTGATCTGTGCTCATTTATTACTCCCGACCTTAGGTTTCACCATAAGGGTCACTGCAATAGCTCATTTTTCTGACTGAAATTCGCCAAAAATAAGAAAGGCCCCATGACAGAACCTTGAGGAAGTCCTGCTACTTGCTACAGTTGACTGTTAAATATTAATTTGTTAGTCATTTAAATATCAACAAATTCCTACACATAACAGGTTAGATATATAATACGATATTGAGCAGATCTCGAATCACCGATTAAAATCACTGCCATCACAATTATTTTCACAGTTGGCGAAATCACCATTACTCGCCATACAATATGTGTTTAGTAAATTATACAGCCAAGTATACCTAATCACTCGACCAGTGTGAAATATCCATAGGAATAGTGTAATGCGATTATTGCAGTGTTCAACGATAAATCTGCGATCACAACCGAGACTAACCGAAGGGGAAAGTCGAACGGTTACGGACTTTACCGAGTGACAAAGCCAGGTTCGGTTATGCAAGGCGAGTTAGTTTATTAATTATATCTTGCGGCTACGCTCTATTTAATCCAGCAATGGGCGGAACAAACCTTAAGCATACAGTATTAGTCTATGATCCGTTGTTGCCGTATTTATTTAATACACGAGATTTGTGCAAAGCTCTTAGACACTATATGAATGCGTATATTCTGGTGAATAATAAAATATTTCGACCAAGCAGCTGAACCGCTGACGTGAGTTGAGCGAATTTAAAAAAAAAAATATATGTTAGGGCTTCAACCAACTATTTGGGTTATTGGTCTACTCACGAAGGCGCTGAATAGCTGCCTCCTAGTACGAAATTGAGGACCAAATTGAGCCTATGTTACTATAAAATTTCTGTTATGATGAGACCTGTGGTCGGGAGTGGTCCATGAGCATCGATCAGGGTCCCCAAAACACGTTTTTGTTGTGTCGTTAAATTTTTTATATATACACAGTGTCGATAATGACCCTTTAACCCCCTTTATTATTTATGTTATTGAAAATCAATTTAAAAAAACTTGTACATATCTTGTGTTGCATAACAGGACACATTTTTTACATATCTGACCCTCTATGATTTTGGGGGGGGCTTAGGGGGTTAGCAATTTCAAATATAAAGGTAGGTCATGTAATACACCATTGAAAAGCTTAGTAAAAGAGAAACACAATGGCGCAAACTAGAGTTTAAGGGTCTGCTGTAGTGTAATTAATAATGAAAAATAATTTGCAAGCCGGATCCGAAATTTTATAAAGAATATCCATTTTTTTTTCAACACTCAATAATTACAAAAGATAGACTTATAAAATGGTTTGAAACGAGGCAATCTCAAAGCGTTCAGCTGCAAGAAATTGCAGTGTTTAGATAGGGATACAGTGAGAAGCGGTTGCGTTTCCGGTTGCTTTCTCGTTTACTGGAGCGGACCCTTAATATCTTACTTCGTTTCAAAGTAATGGACAAAGTTCTGGAAAATAACATACAACCTACTTACTCCTAATAAGAATTTAATAGCCTGCTTTGATGCTATGATAACGACATCATTTTCCAGAACTTTGGTTGTCCATTACTTTGAAACGATGCAAGGTACTAAGTTCTATAGTTCATTTCACCTCAGCGTGAGGCAAAACCAAATGACCGTAATAAAACCCTTACCCTTAGGCCTATTGTGCGACATCGGGGATGGGCACTTGTCGACTGCCTTTGTATTAGAGTTATTGCTGTTTGTCCCAGTGTCATTATGCAAACTTTTTTAATTGAAAGAAAAACTTAAAACAAAATATATCATTCGCTGTGTTTTGATCGCGTGATTATTTTTATACCAAATATGAAGGAAATCGGTTGATTTTGGGGAAGGCAAAGTAAATAGTTAAATCCTATGTGTTTTCAAATATTTTTTATCATCATGAATACGGAAATAAATTTACATTGAATAATGATGTTGAGTTTTATAAAAACCTCTTACTTACTACTGTACACAATAATCATCAAATTATAGTGGCCTGACAGTTTTTTTGTTAATTAAATGCAGTATTAAAATATAGACATTAAGTAAAACTATTAAATAACTGTTCTATATACATCGAGCATAAAATACAATTAAAATTAAATACATCTTAATATTATAGACAAACAGAGCATGGGCTACACGAAAATATAAAATTACACATCTTATTGCAGTACATAGCACGGATAAAAATTAAACATAGGCTATTCCTTCTAGCTACTTGCACACTAAACAAAATTTTAATAGGCTATTTAGGGACAGGCGAAACAAGTACATCATTAATGATAGTCTATTATTTATCTTTAATTTAATTTATAAATTTAATATAATTTGACTAATACAGTATATTTAACGGAAATCTTGAAATTTCTTTGAACTATCTAGTTTTGTGAAAAATAGCTACTTTATTGGTTCATTAAGTTATTAGTCTAATGTGGTCAATAGAGTAATATTAGTTTATTTATTTCAATGACGTAGGTGTGCCATATAAATTTAATATATTCCCTTATAAGGACTTACGCTTATTTAATAATACTTGGGTTGATTTTGTTGTCAATTTTCAATGCCCAATGCCCAAATCCAAATAAAGAGTAAAGTATTTTTTATGAGTTTTCAATTCAAAACATAAAGCCTTGGTTATTGTTTGATTAACGACAATGTTAAGCATGTCAGGCCACTATAAGGTGATGATTATTGTGTACAGTAGTAAGTAAGAGGTTTTTATAAAACTCAACATCATTATTCAATGTAAATTTATTTCCGTATTCATGATGATAAACAATATTTGAAAACACATAGGATTTAATTATTTACTTTTCCTTCCCCAAAATCAACCGATTTACTTCATATTTGGTATAAAAATAATCACGCGATCAAAACACAGCGAATGATATATTTTGTTTTAAGTTTTTCTTTCAATTAAAAAAGTTTGCATAATGGCACTGGGACAAACAGCAATAACTCTAATGCAAAGGCAGACGACAAGTGCCCATCCCCGATGTCGCACAATAGGCCTGAGGGTAAGGGTTTTATTACGGTCATTTATATTTGCCTCACGCTGAGGTGAAATGAACTATAGTTGGCGCCATTCTGTTTCTCTTTTTAAAAAGCTTTTCAATGGTGTATTACATGGCCTACCTTTATATTTGAAATTTATATTGAAACCACCCTACTAGCACCCCTAAGCGCCCCAAAGTCATAAAGTTTCAGATATGTCAAAAGAAGTGTCCTGTTACGCAACACAAGATACATACAAAATTTTGTTAACTTATTTTCTGTAATAAAAATAATGAGGGGCGTTAAAGAGTCTAAAACCGAAGCCGACGAACGGGATGCAAATTCGCGAAGCTGTTGCTTTAGGCTAACAAATTCTACTAATATATTTCGTACACGAAGGCAACTATTCAGCACCTTCGTGAGTAGATCGATTTCACAAATAGTTCTTTGAAATTCTAACTTCGTTCCGAAACCTAGTCCGTTGAGATACTTAATTTGGGTATTGTTTGACCTATAGAAATAATGAAACAGTAAAACATTTTCTCTGCCTAGGTGAGTAGTATGTTGACGATTGTGCGACAACCCTTAATCGTGGTTCGACATTACTGCTAACAAAAGCAGAACTTTATCAATTACAGAATAGAACGGATTAAAAGAAACAATAATCGCTCAACCAGTTACCGCCGGCAATGCCAAGTGCCACGTCGGCACGCCCCAAACGACCAATATGGCGGCGGTGTACTAACTGGCATTTCTATCACTTCCTGTTTTATATACGCGCTTCATTAACTCTAACGTCACGTTTTTGTTTACCACATCTGCGCCTGCGCCGAGTCGAAGTTTCGAAGTATTGCCCGTGAAGAGATCTTATTAGTCAGTTGAACATTTCCAACAATACAAACACGGAACACAATTCTTACAAAAATACGTTTAACGGTTAGACGCGTTTCAACGACACGGTCGCCATCTTCGATGGAATTTGAGCTGCGACTAAATTATAACTAACTGGACAACCTAGAAAATTGACAAGACCGTAGTCCAAGCGGAAGACAGCATCTGTTCAAAACAATGGCTGCTTATTTGAAACTGAAAGTGACTTCATTTTGTGTGAGAATGAGACGGTGAATCTATGATATACACTGGGATTAATTACAGAAGGTGTTTAAGGATTGAGCTTCGTAAACCACACACAAGGGACGTTTTCTTTTGTCTTGCGGAGGTGCAGGATCAGTGGTGATTTGTTGAATGTGTGTGTGGTGAGAACCTTGGGCTCTGTGCCTGAGTCTATTAGTTTTAGGATAAATTTCTCGAGTGTGGGGATTTTGTGCCCTTGAGAGATGGTTACGTTCGATACGTACCATGGGGAGTTGGTGATCCAAGGAATCCAATCTTTTCTTCCAATCAACTGGAGAAGAGAATACCAAGCTTCGGATGAGTACTTATCTGATGTATGTTTTGTACAAGGACAATCTGATACGAAGTGGTAGAGGGCTCTTGGCGTTTATGACTGGAAGGCGACCGCGATCCGCCATTTGGGGACCATTGCCTTAACAGGATCAAATTCACGCGGGGGATTTTGGTAAAGCGACAACACGACTGTGCAATAAAACTGCCAAGGGTCATCGGTTTACCTGGTTTGCAGGGCTACGACATCACGACTGTGGTGCAGCTGCGAGTGGGCTCAGTCTTGTTGTCGTAGTCTGCACGGCTTCACCGGGGTAAATCTTGATGAGGGTTTGACAGCCAGTGGTGATAATATTTAGCCCGTACCCCTGCGTACTCAGCAAATTTACAATGCATATACATGCAAAATACATGCAATGTTCTCATGCAAAATACTGTAACTAAACAGTTTAGGTAAGTCCTTTAGTTTTTTTTTTATTCTAATTATATAAAGTGATAATACGACGAAAT
>JAGFPH010012721.1:347-16249 GCA_018207615.1 Philaenus spumarius | reverse complement strand
CTTTAATCAATACCTTTAAAATGAGAGGTCACTCGATAGGGGTCTACTTTAAAAAATGTTAGCAATCCACAAAATTTCCAATTTTGGATATTGGGGCTAACTTGCCCAATACATTAAAAAGTATATTTGTATGCCTTATAAACATTTTATGAATTTGGCTTTTCTCCACCCTCTCACTAAAGAGTTACAGGGGTGTCTCTGGACTTTTCAGCACCCTTGTGTACAATGATCGGTGATTGGCTATTCCCGATCATAGGTCTTACCATAACGATCACTGCAATAGTTCATCATTCCTATGGAAATGCACGACAAGTACGCATTTCTTGCTGGAGTCTATGTAAACTTTAGTTGTATTTGTTACCAGGGGAAGCCCCTTCGTGCTCCACCCGGTGGGACCTTCTATACACATAATCATGCTATAATAATAATAAAGGTGTAATAATAATAATAACTTCATAACAGTCTAAAGGTGTAGGATTATAATAACCCTAAAGCTACGTGGGTAAATAATGTTAAATGTTCAGATCAAATTATTTCGTATATTCTATAACAGCAGTTATAATAATGGTCAAAAGAATCAGTAAGGCTCAGGTCTACCCTTTAATAAAAACCTAACCTAAAAGTAAGAAATACAAATAATTTCTTCAAAGTTTGAAATCAGCTGTTAATGGAAATATTAGAGCGAACAGCTGTTTTATCTGTTATTTTATTCAATGGTAATGAATGCAAATACATTCAAGAAATATGTGTTGGTTCATCAGTCTAGGCCTAACCTAAGATTTATTCCGACAAAATTTACAAATATTGAAGTAAAAAATGTTTTTATCAAAATGAATTATAGCCTATGTTAGTCGGGGATAGTGTAGCTTTTTATTAGTAAAACTATTTTTTCAATCGCTTCAGTAGTTCCAGAGATTACCCCCTACATACAAACAAACAAATTTTACCTCTTTATAATAATAGTATAGATTAAAGGATGTACTTGTTTACATTAAACACAACTTTATATATATAACCCATGCACACAGTTGGATTCGTTTACAACACTCACTACACGGTATGCCACAAGGACGAGTATTGGGCGCTATTCTGTTCCCGGACGTTACGTTAGCGCCCGGCTATTGTAGTTACCGGTGCGACGCCTCAGCCCGAGCGCATCCTCGTTGCATTCCGTCTCCGCCAAGGTCGGTGAAAGAGAAAGTCCTCCGAGATGCCGTGTTTGTCCTTTACAACAGTGCAACGTCTGTCTGGAGAGATCGTCCTTGTCTAGGATAGAAAAACAAGTCTCGCCGTTCGCGTTGTCGTAATTTGGCTTTTGGTAATAATGACGGGCTTACAATATCTAGGCCAAATCTTTTAGTCTTTGCCGCATCTCGACCATTTATCAGCGAATTTCCATAGAAAAGATCAGCTGTTGCAGCGACTCTTATGGTGAGACCTCAGGTCGGGAGTAGTCAGTCACGGTCCCCAGAACACGTTTTGGGGGGTCATTAAAAATGTGTATATATATAAAAATGTGTTCGCTCTCTAACGTCCGCTTTTTACCTCTGATTTGGCATACACATTGGTTTTCTAAACACTTGCTTTGAGGTTACAAAAGGAATATAAAATACAACCTTTTATCATCAATATATTCATTTATACAAATTTTAAGAAGAGATACCCATTCGTTTAACTTCGTATAGCAAATAAACATATTCGATTATTATTTTCTTCGATATGTTTAATAACTTTTAAATCATTTCATATATTTACATGAAACTAGGGGAGACCCCTGCGTGCTCCGCACGCCAACCCCCGGTGCGACCTTCCAAAAACATATGTTATGTTTTATTTATAATAAAAGTGTAGGATTAAAAATAACCTCGAAACTAAGATGGTAAATAATGTTAAATGTTCAAATCAAATTATTTCTTATATTTTATAACAGCAGTAATAATAAAGGTTAAAAGAACCAGCAAGGCTTAGGTCTACACTTAATCAAAAACCTAACAAAAAAGTTATACATAATAACCTCAAAACTAAGATGGTAAATAATGTTCAATGTTCAAAACAAATTAGTTCGTAAATTTTATAATTTGAATAAATAATTCATTTCCTCCCTTATAAAAATCAATATTTACTTCCACAAAGCAGCTGTATTAGTTAGTTTCTTATTATAAACAGCTGTTTTGTATTAAAATATTTTTATAACCTTCTGAATACTGTAATCATCGTTATTTACATCCACGAAATCAGCTGGATTAATTTGTTTCTTATTATAAACAGCTGTTTTGTATAGAAATGGTTTTTAAATATTTTCCATGTTAATCTTATGGGGAAACCCGACCTTTGAGATTAGCTCACGCCATTAAGGATAAGAATTTTTGACATCTAAAACCTTATTGCAAAACTACGAAATGAGACGAATTTTTTGAAACCTCAAACATTAAAATTGGTCCAGAAATAGGGGAGGAGTTGTGTTTACAAAAAACGGCTTCACGTATTATATATAAAGATATAAAGCAATTTAAAGAGACAATTTTAATATTTATTTTTATATATTACTAGCTGGCCCGATCCGGCTTTGCACGGATAGACAAATCAAAGTTAATTGTATATTAAAAAAATAAATAAATATTTTACACTATGTATTTTTTATGGGGATTTTTATCAACTTTGATGGCATAACCACCCTCTGAAAACCCAAAAATTTCGAATTTTTTGAAAACCTTCCTTAGCGAGCACCTAGGGCCCTATAGGAAGCTACATACCAAATTTCTTTCCAATCCGTTCAGTAGTTTTAGAGAAATCGTAACTTTTGCCCCCCTCCCCCTAAGATTTCGAAGTTTTTTAAACCAATTCTTAGGCAGCGCCTACGGCTCTAGAGGAAGCTACATAACAAATTTAATTTCAACCCGTTCTGTAGTTTTAGAGAAATCGTGATTTATTAACTTTGACCCCCCCCCCCCCCAAAGCTCCCGAAAATTTCGAATTTTTTGAAAACCTTTCTTAGTGAACACCTATGGTCCTAGAGGAAGCTACATACCAAATTTCGTTCCAATCCGTTCAGTAGTTTTTGAGAAATCGTAATCATTGAGTAGGTCGATTTGGCTTTATATAGATACAAAAACATAGTCCCGTTAAAAATCAATCGAAACGTAAAATTATATAAAAGTACCCGGTTCCAAAATACGTGGGGGGGGGGGGGGCAGCTTCTGATCGCAAGTCGACGGTCGGACTGCAAACTCTCGAAGCGAGTTTTTCCGTTGCGAGCGAAACGAAGCAGCGCGTGGCTGGGCGGGAGGCCGAGGTGCAGACACATTCTACCAATATATTTTATAAGAGTAGGAAGACTTTCAGCCCCTTCGTGAGAAGACCAATTTCCCAAATGGTTGAAACCCTAAAACATATTAAGTTAATTATAGAAATTCGCTCAATTCGCGTCAGCGGTTCGGCTGCTTACTCAAGCAATCAGTGTGAAGGTAGATTTGATTGGATCTACCCCGAATTTGATTTAAAATTGGTGGTGCATTTAATGCATACGCTTTTATAGAAACAGTTGAATTTAGTTGAAGGGGTAAACATTATGCGCTACAATTTCTCTAAGCCTCCATATATTAGAGCATTTTATTACCCATAAAACATTTTTAGTAATGTTAAACTTAGAAAGTAATAAAATGCTAGGTTCAATAGATGACATCGCATTTAGGCAAGCGGGGATTCATTAAAGAATAGGGGAAACCCCTGCGTGCCCGCACGCCAACCCCCAGCGGAACCTTCTAAAAACATATGTTATGTTTTATTTATAATAAAGGATTAATAATAACCTCAAAACTAAGATGGTAAATAATGTTAAATGTTCAAATTAAATTATTTCTTATATTTTATAACAGCAGTTGTAATAATGGAAGAACCAGGAAGGCATAGGTGTGCACTTTAAAACCCTAATCTAAAAGCTAGAAATACAAAAATAATTACTTTAAAATTTGAAATCAGCTGTTAATGGAAATATTGGAGCAAACCGCTATATTATCTGTTATTTTGTTCAATTGGTTGCTATGGTAATAAATGCATGTGTTGGTCTATTATTCTAGTCATAACCTAAGAATTTTTTCCGACTAAATTTACAAATGTTGAAATAAAAAATGTTTTTATCAATAAGAATTCTAGCCTATGTTACTCAGGGACAGTGTAGCTTTTTATTAGTAAAACTATTTTTTCAATCGGTTCAGTAGTGCCAGAGATTACCCCCTACTACAAAAAAAAAAAAAAAAAAAAAAAAAAACTTTACCTATTTATAATATTAGTATAGACTAGGGCAAACCCCTGCGTGCTCCTCACGCCAACCCCGTTAGAACGTTCTATACACATAATCATGTTATGTTTTCTTTATAATATAGGTGCAGGATTAATAATAACCCCAAAGCTAAGATAATGTTAAATGTTCAAATCAAGTTATTTTATAACAGCAGTTATAATAAAGGTTAAAAGAACCAGCAAGGCACAGGTCTACAATTTAATAAAAACCTAACCTAAAAGTTAGAAATACAAATATTGCTTCAAAGTTTGAAGTTATTTGTTAATGGAAATATTGGAGCAAACAGCTGTTTTATCTGTTTATTTATTCATTTGGTTGCTACTGGTAAATACATTCAAGAAATATGTGTTGGTTCATCGGTCTAGGCCCAACTAAGAATTTTTCCAACTAAATTTACAAATACTGAAATAAAAAAATGTTTTTATCAAAATGTATTATAGTCTGTTACTCAGGGGTAGTGTAGCTTTTTATTAGTAAAACTATTTTTTCAATCGGTTCAGTAGTTCCAGAGATTACCCTCTACATACAAACAAATAAACAAATTCTACCTCTTTATAGGTATTATTAGTATAGAAAATATTTAGGACTTTTAAAAACATAAAGGCATCTCTACTGTAAACCTCCAGATTCCTAAATATAGAGATCTCAAACATCCTGAATTATTGTGTAATTTGGTCAGGTAGCGAAATATTTTCGAAATAAACGCCATTGCGGGCGACGAGGAATGCCATCCAGGACGCGTAGATTTGAATCTTGGAATTTATGAGTCGTAAAAGGAAACTTATCTTAACATTCTGGTATGATGACCTACTACGACACATCGCGTGCCAAGTCCTAGTTCGATATTCTAGTCCAGTACAGCTGACTCTGACGTAAGCATCGTGTTTTACGTGTACACTGTCTTTTTATGATAAAACAGTTTTTATTTTTTTTAAATAATTAGGTTACGAATACATAGTGTCTATAAATTGTTCCAAAATTTCACCAGGAAAATTTCTAGGTGGAAATAATTCGACCACGCAGCCGAACCGCCGACGAGAGTCGAGCAAATTTCCAAAATTAAGTTTATAGGCCTATGTTTTAGGGTTTCAATCAACAATTTGGGAAATAGGTCTATTCACGACGGTGCTGAATAGCTGCAAAATGGTTCGCACGCCATTCCGCATATTGGGAGTACTGTATTTCAATACACAGTGCATTGCGTGCTTTGCACGCCAACCCCCGTAATGGGAGTATCTTCAATACACAATGCAACGCGTGCTTCGCACGCCAACCCCGCGGTAAAATCCACCACATGGCTTTGAACCGGGTACTTTTATGGTATTTTACGTTTCGATCGATTTTGGGGGTACGTACGTTAAGTAACATATAATATAACAGCTGATTTCACCCATCATCTGTAAACCCAGTGTAGGTTATAGTTTGGGGTTATGTTTACAACTTCAATCGTTATAATTTCTTGTGAAGTAGATTTCTTTAAAATATGTGTTATATAACTAATGAATACTATAAATACGTTATAATATTTGCTTTGAGGTTATAAACTATATATAAATTTCCATCTTTTATCTTCAATATATTTGTTTATACGAATTTAAAGAAGAAAAAGGCCTACATATTCGTTTAGCAGCTGAATTCACCCATCATCTGTAATACTTAAACAAACCCAGTATAGATGTTATGGGTTATGTTTAGGTAGGCCTAGGTAAGTAGGCTTTTATGTTGTTCGTAAATAGTTTGTTTTTTAAATTGTGTATTTCTGATGTGTATCTAATTAATCAGGATTTGATTGTTCATGGGGGTTTACTAGTATTACATAATTTCAGCTTTATAGCTTGCAGGGAGTAAGATTAATTGAAATTTATTGTATAGGGATAGCAACCCCATTTCAACCCCTTCCAATTGTGAATCTAAACCATCCAGGGACCCACTCACACACACAAGAATTTCATCAAAATTGGTCCAGCCGTTTAGGAGGAGTTCAGTTACATAAACACGTACAGAAGAATTATATTATACGAAAAATAATGAAGCAAAAACTATAGTAAATGGTATTAGTTCTAACAGGTTTGTGTCTAGCGTATGTGATGAATTGAGAGAAAGCTAGGCGCAAAAGTTGGAAAACAAAAACTTATTTGTCAGTGTCAATCGGCTTAGGAGATTATGAGTGCTACTTACAGGTTAATTATCTGATTCGGCTCAAACCCAAGAATAGATTCCGAGAAAATATATTATACCACTATTAGAAACCCTTGTGCGCGCCAATCCCCGTACTTTGTCCTCTAGAACAAATAGTTTAGCCTATCGTAGCCTATTTTAAGAACGTTTTAATGCATATGTTGCACGAAAAGTAGGTTCTCCAATAAGAGTCGACTCTTACTGGTCTTTTCAGTAAAAGTTGGTTAAAAGCGAAAAGTGATGAATTTTTATTAACATCTACTAGTCAGAGTTGACTATACCTAGGGAAAGTATACTTTGAGTTAGTCAAAGTTGACTTTTTTTGCAAGGAAACAGTCTACTGCCTAATAAAAATGAGATATAAAAAAATCTTTCTGTACTTTTATAATACAAAGAAAGATAAAAAATGTTATCGTAAAAATTACGAGCGTGTTTTGTTTTTGCCCAGTTTTCTCCCCTTAAGGGTCTGCTGTAGTGGCGGCCATCTTGGAGTTCTATCCCATAAGAGCAATGTTAAATTTCAAACCATTTATTTCGTTTATTTTTTATCATAAAATTGTTTCCAAGGACTCATTTTAAGCACAGTCACAATACGCACCCGTCTTGCAATTTACATTTTTTTAAATGCTTTTGATTTGTTATGTAATTGACATTTTGTAAGTACAAAGTTTGAATTTTTGTCCTAACACAATAAAAAATTAATAATGAATAATAATTTGCAAGCCGGATCCAAAATTTTATAAAGAATATTCATTTTTTTTTCGACACTCAATTACAAAAGATAGACTTATAAAATGGTTTGAAATGAGGCAATGTCAAAGCTTTCAGCTGCAAGAAATTGCACTGTTTAGATAGGGATATAGTGAGAAGCGGTTGCGTTTCCGGTTGCTTTTTCGTTTACTGGAGCAGACCCTTAACCTGCGTCAATGGACTCGCCCGTCCAGTTCCATGTTCAGTCGGTCATTGTTTGGCGCGTTTCGCTGCAGCTTGGTCAATTTAGCTCCGCTGTTAGTCGCTCGTAAATTTTACGATAGTTAGCTTTAACGTTTGAATTTTTCCTACACCCGTTTTGTTCATAGTGGATTATTATTGATTCAACAGTGGTAATATTTTGCTCTCGTGACTAATTTCAGTGGTTAATAAGTTCTAAAAATGAATCGGAAGTGTGCTGACAGTGAAATTGAAAAGTATTTACTATACAGTGTAAGTGATAAATCTGATAACGAATCTGGATAGAACGATGTAGTAGATCATGTGGAATAAACAATGACAATTGGTTCCACTCGATACCGTTGGCAACCTCACTCTTGGAAGACCCGTACAAGCTTACAATTGTAGGCACACTAAAAAAAAAATGAACGAGAAATCTCACCCGAAATGATAAATCCTAAGGACAGAGGCATAAGAACAAACATGTGTTATTTTGATGGCCCAAAAACAGTGGTTTCTTACGTGGTGAAACGTTCAAAAGTGGCTTTGCTACTATATACTTGCCACGAAAAGCCTAGAATCGATAAAGACCCCAAGAAACCTCAAGCAATCGAGACCTACTATGCCACTAAAGGGGCAGTTGGTACGATGGACCAAATGTGTCACCAAATGTTGTGCAGCAGTAAGACTAAATGAGTGGCCTTTGTGAGTTTTTATGGCATGCTGGATATTATTATTGTGTGGCCTTTGTGAGTTTTTATGGCTGAATATTATTCTTGTGAATTCATTTACGTCACTAATGTTTGAAAAGCGGCCAGAAACCAAAAAGGAAGTTTGCCATGCAGATACACCAGAGCCATATCGAGCCATGGTTTCAACAGCGGTCGCAGTACCCAACTTTGACTCGCAAACTCCGCCAATCTATTGCCGATATCTTGAAAGTTCCGGTGTCAGGCAAGGAACCTTCCTCAAAACCTACTACGAACAATTTGTGGTATTTGCCCGTTGTTCAAGAGAAGGATGACAACGGTCTACTGCTGTCACTGCGCCGAGCATTGCGGAAAGTGCTGTGTCGACTGCGTCAAGGACTTGTAAATGCATAAATTTGGCGCAAACATGTTTTTAGTGATGGGTTTTGACTATGTGTTGTATTCATTAAAGTTCAATTTTGTAACCAGAAGTATTTTTTAACTTGTGAAATTTACGATAGTTTAGCTTTAATGGCACTTTTGAACAGATTAGCTTTCTAGGGTTAAAACAAAGATTTGTGACACTTTGAGTTGCAGAGCACATCTTTCTTCTTACACGTGCACTTCTTGGATTTGCATTTAGTGTTGCAAGAGCGTTTGAAAAATCCTTCTCCACTTCCAAGTGATTGTGAAGTTTGCAGCAGTCCTCACAGCTACTGTTTTATCCATAGGTTTATTTATCGCCTCGTCTAGAGGCTGATATTCTGATTTACACTTCAGAAGTATAGAAAATATCGAATAAAAACACAATTTATGAAATGAGGAAGCACAATGTCCGTTCCAGATATATTTACCAAGAAAACTATTCTAACACAACTTACGAAATGAGGAAAAGGACAATGTCCATTTCAGAGGTATTAACAAGCAAACTATATACTATACAAACAGTTGCGAAACAATTTAAAAACTGTAGACAAACATGAAACAAGAAACAACAAACTGTTTGCAAACAGTTGACAATGAAAAGTATTTGTAATTTTTGCCATCTTATGGGGTCGGTCCGCAGGGAGTCGGAGGAAAATCTTAAACAGCAGCATAGGTCGAGTTCTACATCGAATTAAAGGTTGCAACGAGTTACCAGTAATTGGTAACTGGTTGCGCGCATGCGCAGAACCCGACCTTGGACGTGACTTTGAACGAGTACTGCAGTCGAGTGGGATACGCCGAGCAAGAAACTACGCAGTGAGCCGGGTCATATCGTCTGCGGCCGGCAACTTTCCACACTGACTCAAAACCTTGTAAATTATGCCATAAGCAAACTTTAATTATATATTTTAATCGGTTATCGCCTAACGACATATTTAATCAATCGCGCACTCGCATTTAAATATTTAACAGTGATAAGTTCTTTCGGTTATGAAGCGTTTCGTGTTGAGTGACTAGTGTAATTAGTTTAAACTTATAGTTAATTAGTTAGACTTATATATAATTAAATAGGGGCTCATTAAAAGCTGGCGGAATCGGATTACCAGGTTTGGTGTAAAGGCAATCGGTTGGTTTAGGTTGATATTAATTCAATTCCTCTGCGTGTGTGGGTAACGGCCATTTTGGGTCGAGTAATCCAGTCACGACTTCCATAATTTTTACTAAGTCCACGCAAATCACGCTGGGCAGTTATTACCTTAATAACATCAAAGGGTCAACTGCCACAGTAAATGGTAGCAGAGCGGGTTACGATCCACAGCTACATTAAATGGTAGATGAGCGGGTTGCGATCCTCAGTGAATGATTGCAGAGCTTTTTTTAAAGGATAGCCTAGCGTAGTAAACCGATTTTATTCGTGTCAAACCTTGCTTACTTTACATCACCGTTTTCCGCCGGCGAAAAGCCACGTTGTTCATTTTTTGTAACCCGGTCACCTGCGAACCGAACAAATCCTTTTATTGATAAATTTAATCAACAAATATTTTAATACTAATTAGACACGCTTGACCTTATATTAATTAAATTATACGTTCACTATATTTTTATTTTTACACCCATTTCTTTTGCATATAATATGGTATATAAGTGTTTCTTTTGCATATATTTCCTGCTTCATTGGTGAGTGCTTAACTTGTTATTACTATATTATAATTAGCAGCGCCTTACTTTATTCATATTTGAAAGTCAGATTACTTCACTGACAGCCTACTTAAAATAACTGCGATCAACCTAGCCTCTCGGGTAAAGTTCAATATTGTTCAATAGGCCTAATCAGTTTAGTAATGCCTTGCGTAGAACGAACTTTGTTTTTGTTTGCATAGCAGGACCTAACAAATAACCTATAAATATACCAATCCATATATTTTCATTGTAAATTTTATATTCACCATATATTTAGGCCAGCCTGCACCGCCTTAACAGTTAACAACATTAAGTATTTAAATTTATAGCCTACCTTTTTTGTGTCTTATAACTAATTCACAGCAGATAGTACTCTTTCATAGTTTGGCCACCCACACATTGCATATATTTCACAGTGTCTGTGGTAATGTCTAGTTATTTTGCATATTTCAGGGTATCTAAGGTAAAATAGGTTTTAATAATTATTAGGCCTAGTCCAATTTTGTCAACGCTGATTGATAATATTTCAGGAAACGTAATTTCGAGTAAATTGCTTTAAATATATACACCTTTTGGCCTACATCTGCTAGTCAACAATAATACAGTATTACACTGTACATTAGCCTATAACCTGCAAACATAACACCATTTTCATTTCAGCATAGTTATTGACACGTACGCCTACACTAATATATTTTATACATATAGCCTAATTATTTCACCTTTTTAGAGATCTAAATCTTATTCCTAATTAAACTGGATTCTAACACTTGACATTTGAATCAGAGCTGTGGCAACATTACATCAAACTACAGTACTTTCAGAAAACATTGAATAATTAAATCAATCTTAAACAGTTTTGAGATAAATAAATCATACTTAACCAGATTCTCTGCTTATAGGTAATATATTTCTGTAAAACAAATTCAATCAATGATCATATTATTATACTACTATAGCCCCTACATTGATAATATCACAAATGTAGTTTCAAATAATATTCAATAATTTTAAAACAAAAATAATTCCATTCAATATAGTAATTTGATTACACCTAAACAATTGACCAAAAGCAAATGCAAATTAAATATTGTTCACTTTAACCAATAAATAAGCTTCAATAGTTATTATTGGGCTAACTACTCATTAATAGGTTATTAACAACATATTACTTGACCAAGGTATTGAAGCATCCCAGGACATCTGGAGCTAAGATATAAGTAAACAAACGCAGGTAAATTGTATTGTGTGTTCATAATCTATTGTTTACAGGTATTATACTGCTACATAATCTTAACTTTTGCCAATTCTTACAATTCATATTTAATTCATCGCTTACAGGCCTACCAGACCTTTCCAATTTCAGATCGAGCTGGTGATTTCAAATAGATAATTAGTATATTTTTGTGCTTTATTGCTTTCAGAAAAATTTTCCCCTAGTTAATAGTTTTCAAATAATTATGTCTCTCTGAATTACAGCTAATTCACCAAATAAATCGTATACACTTATAAAATAGTTCAATATTTAATAAATAATTGCAAAACCAAAGCAAAAATAACTTATAAATTATAGCAGTGTTTTATGCTCCAGATATATAAATCAAAATCAATGGCATATAATTAAATATATTATTTAGTAAATAGTTGCCTTACAGCAGTCAGTTATACAAATATTATTCCTACAATTAAGTTGTTTACAGCATTTATTTTAGCATTAACACCGACAACAACCTGGTGATCTGGATTTATAACCTAGCCTGGTGCCTACAGGTAGTGCATTGTGTGTATTTATACTTGTTGTTTTCAGATACCTTTCTTTTTTAAATCCTTAGATCTAAATATTTTCAAGTCGATCATCGCCTTGACTAATAAAATACATAGCCTACTATATTATTAATAGTAATATTCTTAATCAACCATATTTAACAAATCGCAACGTTTAGAAAACCACTCTCTGCGCAATAATATTCCAAAATAAATCAATATTGAATAACTATCAACGAATAACTCTACATAAGCTTACTAAACAATAATAATAACAGTAATTACATAATAATTCAACTGCAAAATAAATAATAATAATAATACAAGCCTATAACTTACCCATTACAGCAAAAATTATGGCTACCGAAATAAATTGGGATTTAGATGTTCCAACACCATTTCCTTTCCCTTTAAATGCAAAACCCCCCCACCGTAAATGGATCGGCAAATTGACTGCAGCACAAGCAACCCAATTATTACATCTTTGGCAAGTCACTCCAGAGGCCACCCTTGAGTCGAATCGCAGTAGGATTCGCGAAGAGCTTGACTTATTTAACGACTCACTACCAGCAACTACATTAAATACAGTTACGCCTACAATCAAACCCACCACAAACCCACAACAAACAACTTCAACCCAACCAATATCACCGGTGTCACTCCCTTCATCAGCAATCAATATTATAAAATTAATAAAATGCATCGATACCCGCCCATCAGAAGCAACATTAAGAGCCCTATGTCAAATAAAGCGTACCGCGAACCTATATCCAAATATGGATCGATTAATATTACTAGAACTAATACCTATAACTACAGGATTATCAGCGTCAATATTGGAACAAGCACTACATTCTAACGCCAATATTAACAAATTTTGCGAAATGATTATTACCACCTTATACCCACCTCACATAAAACACGCAGTCATATCAGACTTAGTATACCGGCCACAACGGATTAACGAACCATTAGCCGATTTTATAACAACAGTTAGAGATATATCAAACTTACTACTGCCAGAAATTTCAAATCACGACCGAATAACTCTAATATTGTCCGGTATGTGCCCACAAGCAATGGCCAGATTAGGTACCGTCGATTTCCCATCTACTATAGATGAATTACTACATTTAGTACCACACCTAGAGCGTACAAATCCACACCAACAAAACTACACTAATAATAACTCAAATCAACCGTCAGCATTCCACACCCAACCAAACCATAATAACCAATATAGGACTAATAACTACCCAACAACTCAAAATCATGGACCTCGACCATCACCAAATTTCAGACAATATAATGACAATCACACCCCGTCAAATCAACACCGTAACCACTTCTCTAGGCCTTACCGACGATATTGATTAACAATTTAATAAATATAAATTATTAATTTTTGAATGATTGATCTTTTCTACTATTTAATTAAATATAAATATTATTTAACAACAGAAGATTGAATACAATACTTATCGTTAAATAAGAAGTTAATTACCAAATACCCTACAGAAATTTACCATTTTTAAACCCCCACCAAATCTAATTATCAACCCGATCGTGCCGACCTGCCTTTGCCTTAACACCTGGCTCCGATCGGTGATATTAGATTACATATTAGATTATAAGTTATTTCTTACTTCCTACTTCATCCTTCTAACTCGAAACAATAGCTTACATCTCTAATCTATCGATGGTTTCGTTCGGTCGATAGGTATGGCTTGGGTAATCTCTTACGAGGGCTTACCTCTACCCAACATGACGTAACAACTATTCGATGATTAGAGCATTTTTCTCAGATCCATCAAATTTTTTTTTTCCACTTCAACTTTAAAATCTCACCAATCGTCCGACTGTCTTTATATGTATCACTGTGTGTAATCAGCTCCTTTCTTTTAGATCATTATTTTTATTTTGTTCATTGAATATAAAATTAACTTCACTTTTAATTTTTTTTATCATAAGAAACTATAATTGAGCCTTACACTGGAGATGCTTGGAGATAGCCTCGGCTTTTGGAAAAAGTAGTTAGGCCAACTGCCAGAGAATTTTATAGTTGCATCCTCTCAAAAACCTTCCTTAATTTCGAGTCAACAATAATATTTTCACCAAAATTTTTTTTTACCCAAATCATCTATCCACCCACATCAGAACATACAACATTTTGCTATACTATCTACTTTCTCTTTACTACCTATCTACCACTCTGGTCTGTCTTAGTTTATAAGTTAGATATATATATATATTAATATATTCTTATTCGAATTTAGCATTTAAGATTTCGCTATTATATTATTTAAGTTTATTCGAATTAAATCGAACCCGCCCCTTAATTACGTCGTGCACTAAAACGTTCCGTGTGAATCAATCGACGCGAGATAATCCCATCCAGGACGACGCGTCGAAATCCACGAAAACAACAAATAACACGACGTAAGCTAACAAAAATGCCATGTAGAGGGAAATAAAAATTGCCTTTCAATTAATCTTGCGCAGGCCAAAGTTATTATACTTATTTTCGTGCCTCGAATTGTATTTTTTTTTCCAAATAAAACCAATTCCTGTATTCCATCCACTACCTACTCATATGGATGTTTTTCTTGTGTCTCATGATACACATTTTTGTGTTTATAAATGGTTGTCGTTTCGCCAGTTTCAGCCTACCAGCCGAAACTGTGCCCTAAATATTAATTAAACCATATATTGGTTTTTGTATTTTTTCTTGTTTGTGTCTCAATGTTTTTATAATTTTTTGGTCATCTTTTTATAAATCGATTAACTTTAGCGTATACACCCATTTTATATTTTTCTTCTACACTGATCACCGCACTTGCTTTTATTTCATAACGCGTAAACCCAATAACCTTATAACCATCCTTTTCCCATCAAACCAAAAAAATATAAAACTTCAAGTTATCTCAATCTTGTCGCGTCTTTGGTGATGAACAATTTTGGTAATTTAATTTTAAGATAGCCTTAGTAAATTCAATAGTTTTAAGACAAAATTTTTTTAGTTTTTAAGCCAAATAGCATACCTACAATAACCCCAAACCCACACGCCTAAATACCTAATTTCACTCCATTACCTAACCTCCAAATTCAATAGTTTTAAGATATAATTAATTTAGTTCATAAGACAAATAAATTACCCACAAAAACTCCAAACCCACACACCTAAATACCTACTTCACACCATTACCTAACCTCAATTCTAAAAATACCCTCACCTACCAAAACACCTAAAACAAACCTCAAAACCTCAAACCACATTACCACACCATCACAATACCCGACCTAACCAACCTAACCTAAACCAAAATTCGTCAACACCATCACCAACAGAAACAGATCATCGAGAACTGCTACATATATGGCTCGAAGTAAACAATCCCAGCGGAAAATTAACAAATATTAGAATCAACTACGAACCTCAAAAAAAAAAAAAAAAAAAAAAAAAAAAAAAAAAAAAAAAAAAAAAAACCATCAGCTGCGACATCATCATCATTATTTCTTGCTGGTTATTGAGCATATATGCCTACAACATTTCTTTCAACGCAATAGTCTACGAACGAATTTACACCAATCCTAAATTATCCTTCTTACTACTCAAACCAATTCCACATTAATCCCACCATAAAATTCAACTATAACCATTTTTTCCTACATAATTCTACTCCTTTCAAATTTTTCCTATACCTAAATATAATAAAATCTCAAAAATTTCAATCCATCCCTTAACCATGCCACCTATCATCAATAATACTCCCACCCATAGATTAAAAATATAAATTAAGTACAAACCAAATTAGTTAATAGTATTACTTTTAGAAACCACCACATTCACCCCATAACCTCGAAATATTCCATCACTCTTTTAAATTTAATAACTTTTTACTTGTACATCCCAAAAAAAAAAAAAAAAAAAAAAA
>JAGFPH010012720.1:0-22285 GCA_018207615.1 Philaenus spumarius | reverse complement strand
AATTTTTAACGTTTAAAAATCATATAAAAATTTACAATTTTCAACGTTCAAAAACCACATTAAAAGTGACAATTTTCAATGTGCAAAAACCATATTATAAATTATAATTTTTAACGTTAAAAAACTGCATTAAATATTACAATTTTTAACGTTAAAAAACCACATAAAAACTACTATTCTACTTTTCATTCAAAAACTGGCACATACTTTCTCGCAAACATATTTAAATTACTAAACGGTTTCACTGTGACTTCATAATTGTGTAGGTGGGGTAGGAGAGGTGATTTATTAAAGTAGGAGATTAACTAATAAATGTTATTATTATTATCTAGAGAGAAAACTATTCGATTGATTTCAAACAAATTTGCATCAAACACGTCAATTAGGCCTGTTTAGATGCACGAAAAAAGGTTTAGAAAAATTTGAAAAACAACCACCTTTATGGCCAAAAAACCCTACAAAATCAGTTATTATTATTATTAGTATTATTATTACTAGCTAAATGAGAATTTTTAGAAAGATGCGGTTTTTTAATATGGTAGGGTACATTAAAGGCTACAAATAAGCAAAATTTTATTAAAATCGTTAGAGCCGTTTTTTTATAAAAAAATTTTCTAGCTTTGTATACATACAGACATACATACATACAGACATACAGACATATAGACAGACATTAATTTTGTAAAAACCACTTTTTTGAATTCAGGTGGTCCCAAAAAGGATATTTTCACAAAAATCTCAACATCGATATTTTTGCGATTACTATACTTTCTCTATAGCCTTACTATAGTACAGTGAGAAAGTAAACATTGCAATTTTTGATGTTCCCAAGGTTCTGAGGTAATCTTTAAACATCTTTTAATAATATCCCGAAAAGTTATATGGAAGTATTTTGTTCTAAATGTTAGTTTTGTATTTGTTAACTAGGGGTATGAATAGTGTATACGGCGCGTGAGTACGAGAGCGACGCAGTACTCGGGCGGCAACCGGGAAATTCTGAAAACATTTGTAGCAAACATGTATTGTAGAATTAAAACAAAGTTCACATCGTAAAAGATTTCTCTCAGCTGACGAAGCTACATTTAAATTTGCATATTTTGCAAGGTAATTTACTAATGCAATAATTTGTGTACACGTGAGTCATTGTTGTAGTTGGTGAGCGAAGCGAGCAGGGGTGGAGCCCAATAGTTGTTAAATATATTCCAGATTTTGCCCAACTTCGTAATACTATTTGTATTGAGTTCAAATGTATTTTTTTTTTTGTATTTATATAATTACTCCAACTTTTTATTTGACGATTTTTATAAATCAAGCAGACTTATTTTAGGTTGGGAAAATGAAATAGAACACGTAGTATTATATTATAACTTTACTTAAATAGAAGTTAGGTAACATTATTCACGAGTAAAGCTAGCGGAATTGTCGTGCGAAGCACTTAGGGTGGGTTTCCTAGTAATAAACGATATTGACATTTTTAGTTTGTAAAATAATCAATTCAAATTCAACTTACACACAGTTTTCTGCCGTTCAAAAAGCGCATACATCTTGTGCACAAGCTGGACATCACAGCACCACAGCCTTTATGATCTAACATTCCATGACAGTGGACGTTGCAGTGACGTGTCCACGGCCTAGGTGACATGCGAGTGTTATGTTAATGCAGTGCCTTTTTATTATTCATATCTGATGTGATGTTATATTTATATACTTTAAATACAACGGCTGACGAGTGGAGAGCGTACGGAAGCCGTGTTGACACTTGCACGGAAACGCAATGCGTTCAAAAATAGTTCCCCTTCAAACTGAATCAACAAACAATATGTTTGTCAGAGAGTAACCGAATCAACAAACAATATGTTTGTCGGAGAGTACGTGAACGCATATGGTTTGATGAAAATATAAACACGCATAAATCGATAGTTTTGTTAATGCAACAACAGTAATGGAAGTATGGCAATCCCTGATGACAATACTGAGAATCCATGTTTCACCACAGACTATAGAATTACTATTAGTAATTCTATAGTCTGTGGTTTCACTGTCCATCATGATAGAAGCGAACGTATTTTGTGCTACGACCGAACACAACGACGAAATAATTCGATCACGCAGCTGAACCGCTGACGTGAGTTGAGCGAATTTACAAAATTAAGTTGTGTGTTTTAAGGTTTCAAACAACTATTTGGGGAATTGATCTACTCACGAATAGCTGCCTCGTCTACGAAATATATTTATAGAATTTGTTTGCACCTGAGCCTCTTGCCCCGGCTCACGCGCTGGTTCGTTCCTCGCGGCCTTGCACCCTCGGAGGCATTACGGCCAACGGCCTCGGATCTCGGAACGTTTCGATCGATTTTGGGGGAACTAAACGGGCTATAAAGTAGTGTAAAAAAAACAAAATGTGCAGAATAATCTCCTAAATGTATTGTTTTAGATACAACCCCGAAACAATTTCGTTCTTGTACGAAAAATCTCAAAATATTGTTACGTCCTTTCAAAAAACGTGCTTCCGGCTGTTGGATTTTTTGGCTAACGAAATTGTCCGAGCGAGAAAACAATTGAGTGTAACAAATTTGGACTAAATCGGACGTAAAATGCGGCCGTCAGAGTGCGAACACGTGTATACATATACGCATAAAACGTGTTCTGGAGAGTAACGTGAATATGTTACATGTTTTAGAGGTTCAACCAACTATTTGGAAAATTGTTCTACTCACGAAGGTGCTGAATTTTAATTGAATTCTACCCACACTGCGCCAAATAATTTGATTGAAACGAACCCACATTGAAACGAACAGTTCACTCAAAGTTCCCAGGCATTTACTTGTAGATATGTCTCTCCCTTTTTTAAAGTGTTCAAAGTTTATGATATCAAATAGTAGACCTATATACTAGTAGTTCTGTGAACAGTAGACCTCGCTCGTTGAAATAACAAATGTGGTTTTGAGCTTAGGTTAAAAATAGTGTGCCAGTAAGGAAGTAAGCACAAGGTTTAGCCAGTGAAACATTATTTACAATTCCCGCGATTCCGGGATTTCTAGTTCTCGCTTTTATTTCTTTTCTTGAGCTTTAACTGCTAAAGATTTTCTTTTAGAAGCATTGTGTTTTATTTAGGTTAATAATGCGTAAGATAGCTAAAAATATCAAGTTATAGAGGGAAAACATGCAATTAAATATTTACATACTTAAATAACTCAAACTTAACAATGTATCATAAGTTAACTTAAGTTCCATATCATATTCCAATATTAGAAATAATGAAAACAAACTATGTTAAAACGTCGTGATATTGATCTCAACCCATGTACCAACACTTCCCACGGTGTCCTACGGTCATTTTTTGTATGTCTTTTATCGCCGAGCGGTTTCATTTGTTTCATCTCATTTTGTAATTCAAGTAAAGCTAAGTCAGATACTTTTATGAAATTTACAATGATAATTTACAGGTATACAGTTCAATTCTTTGATTTATCCTTTACACTTTCTTTTTGGGCAAATTACTATTCAAAACAGGTCTAGTTTTGTTAGCAGTCTTGTAGTAGGAACATAACAACTGATGTTTTCAAAATAAGAAATTTGAAATTGATAAATATTTTTATACAATTCTATTTAGAACTAAATTACGAAATTTCTTTACATTTATGAAAAACATTACAATAATTTTTACTACTTTTTATGTTGTTAAACATTTTCCTTTCGTTACTGAACGTGATTGTTTCTTGCGCTAATAACTTTCTTAATTTTACTTCAATAATTTTGTTTACTGGCATTTATGAATTCTTTAAACCTTTATCTACAAAAAGCTATGGAACACTTTTGAATTGGTTTAGAATAAACGTATAAAAACATAGTTGAAATACAAAAACTTGGACGATTTTTAACAAATTCGAAGTTTACGGCCTTTCTGTGAGCTTACCGTTAGAGACACGGAAAAAAATCAAGAATACAAACACGTTTAAAATTTATTTTGCTTTTGGCAAAATGTCATTAGTTTTTAAATTCGACTTACGGTTAAGCCATAAACTGGCTTTGGAAAAAAGCTTACACTGAGAGAAACGGTGCGGCCGCCATTTTTATTTTATTTAAGGGGTTAAAAATGAAAAATGGAAAATACCTTATATATACATGGCTCGGCCTAGGAATAAGGAACATTCATGCAAAAAATCATCAAAATCGGTCAAGGCGTTAGGCCGTAATCGTGAGACAGACACACAGACACACAGACACACAGACATACAGACATACAGACACACAGACACACAGACGAAATGCCGAACGGTCGAGTTAAAACGGAGACCTCGCTTACGCTCGGTCAATTACCGTTATGACCGATGATGAGTTTTGGTTGCATCCATACAACAAAATAAAAATTTATAATGATACTATTAAATTATTGTTATTTGAACTGTGACAATGTGAAGATAAGTTTTATAATTATATTCCGAATATTGATTTAATAAATAAATACTGTTATCTACTGTCTTACAATATTCTATTTTACTGCCGTAGTACGACGGCCGTTTCGGCTACAAGTAAAACACGTAATTTATCAAGTAGCCTACTATTACCTTTTTAATTACCTACATATTTTGTAAATTTTAAATGAAATCGTAATATTTACTACGGCTTTCTAACATTACGGCCTAGAAAGTAATTTTAAGTTATGCCTAACCTAAAATTATTGTATGCATGTTGCCGTTAAGACAGGTTAAATAAATTAAACATACATACAATAATTTTAGGTTAGGCCTAGACTGATGAACCAACATTTTATGTTTATTAAATCTATTTGCAATGAATAGACATTTAACTGTGTTTACCATCTTTGTTTTGATGTTATAATTATTCTACACCTTTATTATAATAACATTAAACGTATAGAAACAGTAAATCTTTCTATAAATAACAAACTAATAATAAACGGCAATTGAAAGATTAAAATTTAACTTTAAACATTAGTTTCGCCTTGTAAAAAAAATAATAAATAATAATTATGTATTTAAAATACTGTTTAAATACAGGCTAGAATAGAAGAAAGATTTTTACATCCCTTCAATAGTAAAATGTTTGCTTCAAACCGGGGTTCTTCAAACAACACCAGGCGTGACTGGGTACGACTGAGGCAAACAAAACGTTTGACCGTGCCAGTGTGAATGTGTTTCCTTTACTACCGGGCTAATTTCGCCCCCTTGGTTTGTGTTAAACAGCCTGAGTCAGTTTCAAACTAACTCAGGCTGTTTTGTTCGATGCAGTGTGGATTCACTCTAAAGCATTTATTTTATTGGTAGAATTGTTTGCGCCTTAGCCTCCAGACACGGCTCGTGCGAGTTTGCACCTCGGTCTTGCTGCCTCCGATCAGAAGCTTCCCCACTCGTGGATTTTAACCGGATAATTTTATGGTACTTTACGTTTTGATCGATTTTGGGGGGGATAAACGGGCGTTCCATAAAGTCGTGTAAAAAACTAAATGTTCAGAATAATCACTTATATATTTTTTCCCGTTAAAGCTCCCAACAAAATTAGTACGAAAATTCTCAAAATTTGTAACTTTCCGTCAAAAAATGCTTCCGGTTTTTGGAATTTTTTGGGTCGCAAAATCGTCCGAGCGACCTGAAAAACCAACGACACCAAATTTGGACCAAATCGAACGTTAGAGTGCCAAACACACATATAAATAAAAAAAATTAACTGGGTGTGCTTAAGACCACACGTTGGAAGTGATAACTTCTATGACTACGGGGATTTTTAACTCGGTAAATGTGTACAATTATAAGGATTATAAAACTGTAGGCCTATTTGTTCAAATTGTTTATTTATATCCGTTATTATATATTTAAAGAAAGGTAAAAATATTATCTTTTAGTTACCTTTTATTTCATATTGATAGATCAAATGATTTAGAAGTTGTTAATTTACAGTAAAGAAATTAATAATCAAATATGTTATACAAAGATGTACGAATGTTTGCGAAGTTAAACAGTAGGTATCCTTCTTTAAATTTGTATAAACGAATATATTGATGATCAAAGGTTAGTTTTATATACAGTTTATAACCCCAAAGCAAATCTTATAACGTGTAGAAGCCCATATAACTTATAGTTATAGAAGCCTACATTAGTTGTATAACTAATATATAAGAAAATTAACATCACAAGAAATTTTAATGGTTGAAGTTGTAAACATAACCCCAAAATATAATCTACGCTGGGTTTTGTTTAAGAATTACAGATGATGGGCGAAATCAGCTGTTATATTATATTAACTAATTCTTATGTGTTAATTTGATTGCTATGCTAATAAATGTAAATAATGTATTAATAATATTCCCTCTCCACGATCTGACTTGTGTCTAAACAAAAGCGTGACGCGAGATCTCGCGAGAAATCTGGCGTGATGCGAGATCTCGCGGGAAATCTGGCGTGATGCAAGATCTCGCGAGAAATCTGGCGTGACGCGAGATTTCGAAAACATAGCCAAGTCGAAAGTGCCCAACGGGCCAATAGAAGTTATCACTTCAAAAAATATTATGACGCCCCAAAACGTGTTCTGGGGACCATGAACTGTGCTCATTGACCACTCCCGACCTTAGAAGGTCTCACCATAAGGGTCACTGCAATACCTCATATTTCTTTGGAAATCGTTAGTAATCATTGGCCATGTTTGCCTAGCTTGTAAAGGAATTGATTACACCTCAAGTGAGTGGAAAATTGCAAATATAGTCTTACGACAGAATAGTGCTCTATCAAGTTGAATTTTTTATGTTCTAACATACCATAAGGGTCTGGCGTCCATATTGGATTTTTATCACGTAAGAGCAATGTTAAATTTAAAACCATTTATTTCGTTTATTTTATCATAAAATATTGTTTGCAAGGTCTCATTTTAACAATAGTCATATTACGCATCCGTTTTGCGTTTCACATTTGTTTAAATCCTTTTCATTTGTCACATAATTAACATGTTTTGAGTACAAAGTTAGAACTTTTTTCTTAACACAATAAACAATTTATAATTAAAAGTGAATCGCAAGCCAGATCCACAATTTTATAAAGTATATACAGTTTTTTCCCAGAACTCAATTGCAAAAGATTTATAAAATGGTTTTAAATGAGGCAATGTCAAAACGCTCAGCTGCAAGAAATTGCACTGTAGGTGCGGCTACTATACAGTAGTGTGAAGCGCTGGAGTCGCCGTCTGCTTTCTCGTTTATTGGAGCAGACCCAATGCCATTTCGGAACGTAGGTTCGGCGGACTTCAGCAGACGATACACCAATACTAATTTATCCTCTATGTTCGTCAGACTTGACACAAGGTGACTTATTCCTTCATGTGTATGTATGTCATGGTACTTAATACAGGGCAACCTGCATGCGTCACGCCAATCCTTCAGCGGAACGTGAAGGAAGCCGAAATCGTAGGGATCTTATTGGCATCAAAACCCCTCTAACTTTTATATGGATAGTCGAATCAAAAAAACACCAAGAACAAAAAAGTCTTGAAACAATCATCATAAAATTCAGGGTGTACCACGAGAAATTCGAAAGATGGCCGCCATATTGGAAAATGGTGGCCATTTACATATATTTTAGCTACATATTTCTTAATTTCTCAAAATACAAGGAAATTTTCCCCATTTAGAGCTTGCTGTAAGATTAACAGTTTAAAAGATACCAATGGTGTCCCATTTATTAAAGACTCCCTGTATACAGTTTTTTGTTTATTTATTGGTAGTTGTTGGTTTTTTCTTTAGTAATTTTCCTGCGCTGTTGAATGTTTTGTACGCTAAACTATTCCTTGTTGGTTCAATATAGCTTCCACTGTAGTAATATAAAACATAGCCTATATTTTTGTACACACAATCCAAAATTCTTGGTAAAATCTCTTAGTTTTGATCATGGGCGCCCATACCTATGGGCAGAGGGGGATGGCACAGTCCCCCATAGCTCCCAGGGAAAGGAAAATATATATATTATTAATTATAGTCAGGTATTTTTCTTTAAAGAGATTAGCACTAAAATATGTTTTAAATGTTATGTGCCTTTTGATTTCACATATACTTTTTTTTATTTTTTACAAGAGTTCAAGCACGAGCTGCTGGGTCAACTACTTGATGTGGCCTCTAGGAGTGTTATAGGTCTTTGTAAAGGTCTTTGTTACTGATGGTGTGAAGGTACAGACTCAATGCTGTGTGGGTTAATATTTCACCCGAACAGCCAAATTGGCTACCCTAATTTTAAAAGTTTTCTTTTTGAGGTCAAAAATATCCCTGGACTCCTTAACACGCTCACTGCTAAGCAAATTTCGTATTTGCTATGCTAGGAGCTCACCTTTTGTTTTTTATATTTATAGTCTAAAAAAGTAGAAATTATTTTATTTTTGAATATTTCTAAGTAATAATCACTAATATTTTAAAGCGGTCGCACATGTGCGTCCATAGCATACAGGCTTAAAATTGGCGTGCGAAGCACGCAATGAATTGTATCTTGAAAATACTCCCAATATCAGTGTTGGCGTGCGAAGCACGCAATGCATTGTGTATTAAAATACTCCCAATACGGGGGTTGGCGTGCAATGCACTGTGCGTCAGCCGCTTCTCATAGTGTTCAGTGTCAAGCTCACATGTGCGTCCTTAGCAGTGGACGTGTTAAGTCCCATATCTCGGTCTAGGCCCTCTCCTAGAAAATATCATATGGGCGCCCTTGGTTTTGATTAAATAAATAAACTGACGTGACGTACGGAACACTAACCATAGTTCTTGAAACATTCGTCACGACACGGGGGACAATTATTCCAGCAGTAGACGCAGAAGGTCGTTCAGTTCACCTGTTGCTTACACAACCTTGCTTCGTATTGATTGACCCGGTGACCCAGTTCGGGGTGAAGGTCAGCAACACCCTTCTACCAAACAGTTAATACTTTTTGTCCCTCCTTGTTTATAATTGAGGAAGTGAACTTTCTGGAAATCGTCGACAGGAATTATATTTATACTGTCTAATGGGGTGATCGAAACAGATGACAGGGATAGGGAATTTAAGACAGAAAGAGGAGTAAAACAAGGGTGTCCTCTTTCACCAATACTTTTTAATTGTGTTACAAATCCAATCTTTAAAGATTTAAATTGTGTACATAAAGGAATCAATATAAATGGGAGTTGTTTATCAAATTTGAGGTTTGCTGATGATATAGCCTGGTGGCGGACAGGAGTGAGAATATTGAGATGTTGGAAGAACTGGCAAGATCGAGTAAAAATAGAGGACTGAAAATTAACCATGACTAAACTAAAGTAATTACTTATTTAGCAATAATCTTTGTAATGGTGGAAAAAAATATTATTGAATACGTGGACGACTATAAATATTTGGGGCAAACAATATCATTTCAGAAAAGAGGTAGTAAAGAAGTGAACAACAGGATAAACTCTGGATGGAGAACATTTTGTTCGCTTGGGAAAATCTTTAAAGGTGGTTCTCAAGTCGAATCAAGGCTAAGGTATTGTTGAGCTGTGTATATTCAGCTATGTATTTTATATGGATGCCAAACTTAGGCTCTCACAAACACATTATATTCAGGATGGTGAGAAGTTTGCTAGGGGTGAAGCAAAAAAGAGAAAATAAGCAATAAGAAGTTATGGAAGGTAAATATCAAAAACTTGGCCAGAGAAGCCATACGTGTTGAAATGGAAATGTGTCTGGACATGTAGCAAGAATGGAAGATCACCGTTGGGCGAAATTTACAACAGAATGGATTCCCATGGGCAAACAAAGCAAGAAGTAAAGACCGGCAGTACGATGGAGGGATCAATTAGTGGAGAAAGTATGCTACCAATGGAGCACGCAAGCAAGGAAAAGAGTGCTGTGGTCCGGAGTTATAAAAAGAATATACAGATTTGAATACTTTGAGAAGAGTGTATTATTTTTTTCCTTTGTCTTTGTGTTTTAGTTTGTATTTTTGTTTTGTTTTTTCCTTTTTATTTTTATTGTATTCTGTTAGTTTTACTTTCTCACTATACTATAGTATAGAGAAAGTTTAGTGATCGCAAAAAAAATCGATGTTGAGATTTTTGTGGAAATATCCGTTTTGGGACCCCCTGAGTCCAAAAAAGTGTTTTTTTACAAAATGTCTGTCTGTATGTATACAAAGCTAGAGCGAAAACTATTCGATCGATTTCAAACAAATTTGCACCAGACATGTCAAGTAGGCCTGTATAAAATGCACGAAAAACGGTTTTGAAACTTTTTGAAAAACAACCCCCTTTCTGTCAAAAAACCCCAAAAATCAGTTATTAAAAAAAAGACTCAAACGATTTTGATAAAATTTGGCTTATTTGTAGCCTTTAATGTGCTATCATATGCAAACACCCGTATCTTTCTAAAAATTATTGTTTAGCTAATAATGCTGTTTAGCTGTTTTAAAAAAATTTGTCAAAACCTTTTTTCGTGCATCTATACAGGCCTAATTGACGTGTTTGGTGCAAATTTGTTCGAAATCGATTGAATAGTTTTCTCTCTAGCTAATAATAATAATATTTATTAGTTAATCTTCTACTTTAATAAACCACCACTCCTACCCCACCTACAATTAATTATGAAGTCACAATGAATCTGTTTAATAATTTAAATATGTTTGTGGGAAAGTATGTGCCAGTTCCTGGTACCGTTTATTATCAAGTAGGTTTATTATTGAAAGATATGTGCATATGGTTCAACTCAGTTACCTCCGAAAGGAGAGACTTTTGTTCTCGTAAATAGAATGTAAATAAAGCGTTATTATTAATATTGATGTCCTGAAAGCAAAGGAAGTGTTGATGCTAAATAAAGCAGCCGAGAACCACCCCAGGCCCCGGGGCAATATTACAGTATAATGTATTGGATTTTTTGACCAACAAACTCTTAAAGGTGTGGTAAACAGTTCCATACAGTCCTCTTCAATATAATTTGTCTTTCATCGAATTTTGAAGACAATCTTTTGAAATCGTTCATGAACATCTAAACTATAATTCGTACTTCACAAAAATTTTAAATAATATATTTTAATTAAACACATTTGCTTATAAAAAAAGACGAAAAACGTGTCACTTGATAGTAGTAAAACATTGGGGTGAATTTTGTAACCAACTAACCTGTACATTGGAGCTTCCTGCAAATTTAAATGTCGTACCCGCACGGCGGAAACTAAATATAATTTGATCACGCACCTGTAACTCTGACGTAAGTTTAGCGAATTTCCAGAACTAAATTTTTATGTTTTTAGGGTTTCAAACAACAATTTGGGAAATTGGTCTACTCACGAAGGCGCCGAATAACTGCTTGTGTGTACAAAATATACACGCGCGGCGGAAAAACTTTCTTTGCGAGTTTGCACCTTGACCTTGCGGCCTCGGATTATGGACTGCTTCGTTTCGCTCGCAGCGTACAAACTCATCGGCCTCGGATCAGGCGATACCCCCCCCCACTGTAAAATTTCCACGGAGATTTGAACCGGACACTTTTGTGGTATTTTACGTTTGGATCGATTTTAGGGGAAACAAGCGAGCTACATTTGGTAGTGTAAAATATGTTTTCGTGTAAAGTTAGCGGTTTTCGAGATATATTACACTAAAAATTTTAAACGGCCACCATTTAAAAAATATATGAAAAGATATTTTTGTTTTTATACATGCATAAAAGATGTCGTGCCAAATATGTATAAAAAATTTACGTTTAATATATTTCCTACAAAAAAAAAAAAAAAAAAAAAAAACAATATCATGGATAACTGGAAAACGAAGAATTTCAAAATTAGAAAGAACTCTTTTCTTTATTTTCGCTGTCAGAACACGTCCTAAACGTTTCTAAGATTCTTCATGAATCCGTTGAATGGTTTTCTCAAATTAAGGACGAGATTTTAGACAAAACTTCTCCCTCAAGTAACACGGAGAATTTTTCGACTTCATATTTTGTATTCTTTAACAAACTTAATGGTGAGAACGGTACATTATATATTTTTAAGAGCATCGGAATATTTGGGTTTCAAATAGGTACAATTTTCATGAGCCCAGATTAACTGGGTCTCCCAAAACCAAGCGATAGTTTATAGATAAAAGCTCTTTCATTTAAATAACA
Source organism: Philaenus spumarius (assembly GCA_018207615.1). Classification (NCBI taxonomy): domain Eukaryota; kingdom Metazoa; phylum Arthropoda; class Insecta; order Hemiptera; family Aphrophoridae; genus Philaenus; species Philaenus spumarius. Next base: position 10,184 of record JAGFPH010012720.1, on the reverse strand, counting down.
CGGCATAATTTTTTAAACGTAAGTTATTTTTAATATGCAGTGAAATTTTTGTATTTTCTGTAAATACGCAGCGTAAAAAGACTAAAACGTCACTTCGTTTATTAAAAAACACCGACGTAATGGGCTGATAAAGAAATTCCTTAGCGAATTATAAGATTGATGCCTATTAAAGTAATTCACTTTTAAGTTCAAGCTTATTATGAAATCCTTTAAGTCTTTTATTTAAATACTTGGGGTTCCGCCCTTGCTCAAAAACCCCAACGGTGACCCATGGTGGAGCCAATGCAAACGTATTATTGTATACGCTGATATTTTCACGGAAATGATGACTGAGCCACGGTGACTTATACATAGATAGTGTAATACAGAGATAGAAATAAACACGATCATCCTCAATAATTCGAATTATGGTATGAGTTGTAATTTCTCCATTAATAAATAAATAATCAATAATACACATTTCAAACAAATTTTGATATTACCAACTAAAGGAAACAATATAATAAGTAACACCAGGTGTTTGACTTATAATACAGTAATCCTTTTGTTTGCTTTTACCTAATTTAAAAAAAAAACTGTTAGTTGCGAAGAATTACCTGATTCTAAATTTGCCAAATTGGTTGCTATGATAACAAATGTAAATGCTTTCAAGAAACGTGTGTTGGTTCAGTACAGGCCTAACCAAAAATTGTGTTTAGCTTATGATGTAAATCAGATGTTTTATTTATGATATTTTGTAACATCCGATTTTTGAATTATAACACAGAAAGTCTTTTTCGTTTATTAAAAATATTTTTTTGTAATCCGAGTGCGATCTCGAATTTTACTGGTCCGATATACACGCAATTGGTACCAAATTAAAGGCAACTGTCTGTATATTTGCCCATTTTGATTGGATTTAAGCTATTACCCCACTAAATTGTCTAAAAGCGGAAATTAAAATATCTTATGGCAATTTAACATGGTGTAAAATTATAAGCCTATTCCGAGTGATATCTGGAGTTCTATTTGACCGATTGGCATGCGGTTTGTTTAAATGAAAGGTAATTAACTCTATATTTGCCCATTTGCCTTAAAATTTTACTATTTCATCATTTAAAATTAAAAAAATGAAATTTAAAATATTTTCTATTTATTAACATTGTTTTTACTGATCAACTGAATAGCACAGATCAGCTGATTATTACAGCACATGTTTTATTATCATCTGGAGTTCAATTGGACAGATATAATAGCACAGTTCAGCTGATTACAACAGCACATGTTTTATTATCATAACATGGTTTGTTTAAGTTGTAATTTACTTTATTGAAGTAGGTTAAGTTTAATTTTGCTGTTGCTTAATGTACTTTATTGAAGTAGGTGTGTTGTGTTTGATTCACATATATTTCTTGAATGTAATTAAGGTAATTTACATTATTTTCTTGAAAGGTAATTAACATTCATTACCATAGCAACCAATTTAATAAAATAACAGATAAAACAGTTGAATTCGGATGTCCAGCTTAGTGCAAAATAATATTTTAAGTTAGTCCTAGACTGAACCAACACATGTTTCAACACACAAACCAATAAAAACTTGCGTTAGGAATAAAAAAAAACATGTTAAATTATAATTAAAAATAAATAAGACATATTATAGTTTAATAGTAGGCCTATTTATTTATAATATACAGTAGTTCATAGTGAGTAACCAATATTAACAGCTGATTTCAAAATTTGAAAAAAATATTTGTATTTCTAACTTTTTGGTTAGGTTTTTGATTAAGTGCCTTACTGGTTCTTTTAACCTTTATTATGTTATGTTTAATTAATTTTGCTGTATCAGATATAACATAATATAAAATACTAAAATCAAGCAATAGCGAAGCCGGGTCCATTAGTAGTTAACTAAATCTACATTTTATTTTCTAAGTTGGTTTCTATGGTGATGAATTAAAATGCATTCAACAGACGTGTGTTGCTTCAGAATAGGCCATGTAGGCTACCATAGAATTGTGTTGCTAAGCTTTTGATTCAAATCAGCTGTTTTGTCTGTTATATGGTTGGGAGTGAACCTCCGAATTTTTACCATTTTCAACCCTTAAATCAATATTTGGCAAAACCCTTTCTTAGTGTACTTATTCATAGCGTATGAAGGTTCCCTGAAATTAATTCTCTAGCTATCATAGCTAGTTGGTTATTATGAATCAGGACTCCTTCCTTTATATATTTGTAGTTCTTAAATGGTCATGAGCATGATTTTTGAAATGGAAGATAGACTAAGGAAGTGGTATGGTAATGTTTTATACCTTTAGATTCAATATAAGAGCTGTTTCACCGATATTCGGAATATACAAGAAATGCATTAACAAATGCATGTGTATTTGCAATGTTGTGTGTACTAAATCTATTCTAACACTAGCTGCCCGGATAGACAAATCAAACTTAAATGTATATTAACAACAAAAATATATCAATAAATATATTACACTATGTATTTCTTATGGGGATTTTTAGTATCTTTAACCTCCAAAACCCACTGTAAAATTTCGTATTTTTTGAAAACCTTTCTTAGCGAACACATAGGGCCCTAGTGGAAGCTACATACCAAATTTCATTCCAATCCGTTCGGTGGTTTTTGAGATTTCGTGATGAGTGAGTCAGTGAGTGAGTGGTATTTGGATTATATATATATATATGTTATAAAGGGGTTTTTTACAGGGGTAATATATAAAGGGGTACTAATTGTACTAATTACAGTAGTCTGTTTATATTATCTATACTAATATTATAAAGAGGTAAAGTTTGTTTATTTGTATGTTTGTTTGTATGTAGGGGGTAATCTCTGGAACTACTGAACCGATTGAAAAAATATTTTTACTAATAAAAAGCTTAACTAAAAGTAAACTTTATTATTTTTTTACTCAGTTGCAAAAAGAGATATTGCTAGAAACCCTATCAATCAACACCCACAATCTATTTTACTTTAAGAAAAAATACAGATTTCGTTTTTTGATGAAAATAACACAAAAATATGTTTGAGAGTGAAATTATGGTAAGGTTGTTTTAACATTGAAATTGGTTGCCAACTTCGCCGTTTTGAATTTAGGGGGCCGCGCCTTAATACTAACGTAATCGTATGATTAATGAATAACAAAAAGCTGAAACACCTATAGAGCGACCTATATATGGGAGCGATCTTAACAATTTACGATTCCTTTAGATAAATCTTTTGAATCGACTAGTTAAAAACAATCAGTTTGAAATGTCTAAACTCTCGCTGATACAAACTATACAACTTTTAGCTTGTGCATCTTCTGTGATTAGTTTATTCAATACAAAAAAAAAAAAAAAAAAAAATACAAATAATAATACAATAATTAATTTTTGAAAGCTCGGCTTTGCTGGGCAATAAACATTATAATAACAATATAAGGAAACTTGATTTAAAATTGAGATTAAGAATATCTGTGACCAAAAATTAAGTGGCTGACTTTTAATAAGATCGCAAATGAAATATCAGCAATAGGAAATGGAGCATTTAAGTTATCTATATTTTTATATAAAATCGAAATACCACTGACTCACTGATGATCACTACATCTCAAAATGTTATATGCAGGGCGATTCACGACGATATGCAGAAACTTCGGGAGCTCATTTATTTTGTTGGGTGTAGTAAGTGAGCACTGATCATGGTCCCCAGACTAACTGTGACCAACCAAACAGATGCAACGATAGTATTCATAAGCGTATGTAACAAAGAAGGAAAAAATGGTATATTAATTTTAAAATATTCCTTCAGTGTTGGTTAGTGTTTTTATAAAAGAATAGGCTAACATCTACAAAATAATAGGGCTACTCTAAGTTACGACTAGGTTTTCCCAAAATATATTAAATCAATAGTAGGTCTACCTGTCTATACCATTGGATGGCCAAAGAAGTATAACTTCCACCGTCTGGTCCGACGCAGACCCATTTTTTTTATTAGTACTAAAGATATTATTATATCTTTAAAAATCTTATTATAATAATAATAATCTTTTTTTTTAATAATGGTAGCCATAATGGCCTTATAAAATAATACATTTTTGCGATTTCTATATCACTTTCTGCAGAACATATGTTTTGAAACTACAACTTTCATTCACTCCATGTAACTGCGCATGCGTGGCATAAATAACAACGTCAATATATCATATGTTAAAAGTGGCCATACATCATCCCTTAACAATGTCAACTAATGGGACAGATGCTGCTATCTATTAGAATTTATAGCAAGTACGCGGTTGAATAAAATATTACAGCTGGAAACAGTATAAAATAAAGACTGTCCTGTTGTTACTAGGTACAGGGACATGAAATGAAAATTTATCATTATCACGTTTCGACAGATACTTATGCCTACATATAAATTATATCTGTAAAGATTTAATTAAATTTCTAAGAATGTGCTTATTATATGAATATATGTATTCATCCCACTAGGCCTATAACATATTATACAATGTTACATTTGAATTCCTAACAAAAAGTAACGTATTTACTCTATATTATATTCTAAAAATAGATCAAGAATCCAAATACAGAGTGTAAAATAAGCCATGACACACTTCGATATAATTTAAATGAATTTCTATATCAAGGTAAAACCTCTAGCATACCTATTATAATAACATATTTTCAAAATTCCTCCTGTCAACAACTATTTGTTTTGGACAGATATGACTTGTGATAGGCCTACATCTAATTAAATCCTTTTAAAAACATGAATTTCCGTGGTAATAAAATAAAAATTGCTTGACGTATTTTTACGTTAAACTGAGAACAATATCGACCTCTTTTTGAAGCCACAAGTAAATAAATTAAAGTATGCAATCAAAGGAACAAATTATTATTTTTTTCTTATCAAATCATAATGTAAGGGTCATTTTAAATATCAAACGTTGTAATAAATTATTATTTTCATAGTGCGATAAACTATCTTTATACAATTCTAGAAAATAATTTACAAAATGTTATTTATGGGATAGCAAAAGAATCGGTTTTAGCAGTTTTTATTTTCTTATCACTGAAATTAATGGTTTTTAAAGGGCATCAATTTGAAGTATGACAAGCCATTTGTGTCCAATACTAATTTTTGAGTTGGGGTGGTATGAGGGGAACGGGGTTTTTAGGGATTTTTGTAAATAGGTTTTCTAAGGTCCCCTCCTGATGGTGACCTGATGGTCCCTAGATCAGATTTCTCTTCTTTTTAATAATATAAAGTTACTAGCTGACCCGTACGGCGTTGCCCGTGGTGGTTGGTATTTTTAGTCTTTTTAACTTAATTGTATTCTTTTTAAGTGTTCAGTCAGTGAGTGGTATTTGGCTTATATATATATATAGATCTTAAATAATAAAAGCACTACTGTCATAATAATAAAAGATCTGAAATTATGATTTTAGTAAATTTGATCCCCCAAACTCCTCCTAAAATTTCGAAATTTTTCATACCCTTTCTTAGTGAGCACCTATGGCCCTAGAGGAAGCTACATACCAAATTTCATTCCAATCCATTCGGTAGTTTTGAAGAAATCGTGATTTAACAACTTTTACCCCAACCCCCTCCCTCCTGGGATTTCGAATTTTTTTAAACCCTTTCTTAGTGAGCACCTATGGCCTAAAAATAACATTTCTGAGCGTAGCGAACTAGCGCATCAGAAATTCATGGTTTTCAAAGGGCTCTCCAATTATATGTCACAAAATAGGGGTTGCAATTAAAAAAAAGTAAAGTTGCCCCCTTTAAAAGGGGACAATATTTTTACAAAAAAAAAAATCACCAGAGAAATGTTACAAAATGTATAGAAGAGGTTTTACGTTGATATAGAAATGCATTTAAATTATATTGAACTGTATCTTGACTTATTTTACACTCTGTACAAGACTGATAAATTAGGTAGGTAACCCTTAGGCCACTGCCTGGTTAAGATTTACCATCATAATAAAATTGATGATTTGTAGGTAAAGAGGAATGTTAGAAAGTAAGTAGGGCCTATCGGTAATAATATAACATATCCAAACACAACGGTTATTAGTGCAATTAAAACATTTAGAGTTGAAAAAAGTATGGCTTCTTCAACCAAAATATTGAAGACTATAGAAACACCTCACATAAACAATAACTACAATTATATCTCATATTAAAATGCATTCTACATCTAATGTATCTATGATTTTACTAATTTTGGAAAAACATTTTTATTTTACTAATCATCAAAAGACATTCACAAATTTTAATCTTTCTACTTTCCGTTGTCTACAAGTTGCGGAAGGGGTCCAATACTTTTGAAACACCTGGTAAATGTGAACAGTTGTATTCAAACTAAAACATTGTATTTAGTTAATTCTTATAATTTTTTATTTCCCATTGTTTTGTAAAAATAAAAGCTGTATATAAATTATGCCATAATAATGTAGCTGCAGTAAACGAATTTTCTTTTAATGTACTATTTGTATACAAGGCCGTAGCCAGGAAAAGTTTTTGGGGGGAGGGGGGAGAGGGGGGTCAGGTCAGGACCGGGGATATAAATTTAAACCCTTTTAACACTTTCACTGCTAAGGGCGCACATGTGAGCTTAACACTGAACACTAAACACTATGAGAAGCGGCCGACACCAACCATCGTATTGGGAGTATTATCAATACACAATGCATTGCGTGTTCGCACGCCAACCCTCGTATTGGAAGTATTTTTAATACACAGTGCAATGCGTGCTTCGCACCCCAACCTTCGTATTGGGAGAATTTTCAATACAGAGAGAATTGCGTGCTTCGCAAGCCAATTTTAAGTCCATGTGCACATGTGCGTCTGCTTTAAAATATTAGTGATTATTACTTAAAAAGGTTTGAAGATAAAAAAATAAAGTAATTTCTACTCATTTAGGCTATAAATATAAAAATAAAAGGTCAACTCCTAGCATAAGAAATACGAAATTTGCGTACTGGTAGCAGTTAACGTATTAAACACAAATTTTCATGTTTATTTTTAAAATGTTGATATAGTTATTAGTTACCCATGTAAAATATTATAGGATGTAAGGATGATGAATGATTTTGTTTTGTTAGAGTTAAGTATTTTTGTTGACCCTTCGTAGTTTTCTTATTTAATAGATCAGATCAAGCTTACAATTAAGAGAGTGAGGCTGTAACCTTCTGCATCCATATGTATTATACGTTGTAGTTTAATCAAGCAAATCTAAATTTTAGTATGTATGACATGCACAATGATGTAAAATATGTTGCTGGATCCTCTGTTGTGATGTCTATTTTATAATTTAACTTGCACTTTTTACTATTAAATTACGGGACTTTAAGGGAGGGGGATTGACCCCCTAACCCCCCTGGCGACGGCCTTGCCTGTATATACACGGGGTCCAGACTTATTGACTGATTCATAATCAACGTCCAGTCAAATCTATGATAGCTGGAGCCTTAAAATCTTTCACATTACCTTCACACCAATATGTAAAGTGCACTAAGAAAAGAATTTGTAAAATATTAATTTTAAGGGTTAAAAATGGTTCAAATACTGAGTTCACTCTAAGCCCTAAAACAGATAAAACAGCTGATTTGAATCAAAAGCTTAGCAACCCAATTCTGGGTTTGGCCTATTCCGAACCAACACACGTTTGTTGATTGCGTTTTCATTCATTACCATAGCAACCACATTTATGCATGTATACAATTTTTAACGAAACCCCAAAACGTTTTCTTGGGACCATGATCGGTGCTCATTGACCACTCTTGACCATTCAAAAAGAAGGTAATTTCTAATAACTTGAGTGCTTGCAAGCTCTTGATATTTGAAATTTTTTCAAAAAATATCTTTCGGCGTCGGATAAGCTGCCCACTTGGATTTGGACGGGGTACTTTTGTGGTATTTTAATTTTTTAGAGATATTTGGGGGAACCAGGCGGACTATATAAGGTCGAGTAAAAAACTCAAAATGTGCAGAATAATCTCCTAGGCCATCAAAAGTCTCTATTTTTTTTAGATAAACCCCAAACGTCACATTCTAGTACGTAAAATCTAAAAAAAATGTACATCCAGTCAAAAAAAATGTTCTTCCGATTGTTGGATTTTTTAGGCTAACTAACTAGTCCGAACGTCTTAGAAAACCGACGTGTGTTTGGACCAAATCGAACGTAAAATGCGGCAGTTAGAGTGAGTACACTTAAATTTTTTTTATTCATTATTTTCCCTGTACAAAAGAATTGGTAATACTATTAACTGTTAGTTATAATAAAACTAAATAATAACATGTAACTTTAAACAATTATTAACAACTTATTAACTTTAAAAAAGTTCAAATTGAACTTAAATACTATTACACAATAGGCCTAATTTCAACAATATTATAAACTTAAACAAACAATGAAAGAAATCATAAAATTACTCTTCTGGTACAAGGAAAATGTAGGCACTTCATTTTTTAGGCTTTAATAAGCCTGTTTAGAAGCTACCCTCATTAAGAAAAAAAAAGAACTTAAATGATACTTATCAGACTTGGAATAAAAAACAAAGGGCGGTGAAACTTATAACATGCTTTAACAAAATAAGAATACAAAAAACAAAAATTAGCACAAAGTGTGGAGTCTAAATTGAAAACAAAGGTTATTAAGAAAATACACAGAAGTATACTAAATGTACTTTAACATATATTATACTAGAAAATCAACGCAATACACACGCACAAAAATAAACACAGCCACACATACATTCACACACAACAGTCCTAAAACAGCGTGCACATGTTCATTAAGTTTTTTAAATTACAATTTAAAAAATGCTATTTATACCATCTAAATCGTATAGCCATCGCCTCAAAGCTTTAGAAAGGTTTTACAATTTTTACATTGTTGATTATATTCTGGCATATTATTAAAAAGTTTCGGGGCAACAAATACATCAAATACATATTGTTCTGTACTTATTTTGTATTCCCGCCGCAAACCAAAGATATCTCAGTACAATTCACGGCTTAGCAACAGCAGTTTTACAACAGCAGTTTTATGCAGGTTTAATAAAACTACTTATTTTTTTCTTTTGATTAGTCTCTGGATCAAGCATTCTCGATAAACCACGAGACTGGACAAGCAACGCTCTATTATTACAGACGTGGTCTTTATGGTTTGGTCATACACGCTGTATGTATCAGTACAGGCATTGTATTTGGATAACCTAATAGAAATCCGATCCAATGCATTAATTTCTATCCACTCGAAATTCGACGATAGTGGCGCGATCTATGGGGGAAACGACGGAAACGGTGTGTAGCACCAATGCCTTGAACGATTTTTCCATAGCGCTACCCCGCGGCGCGGTCATGCAATATTTTCTCGACAACCTTTTTTTCGCCACACAGCCGCCGTATGCATGTATGATCTATTTTATTATTCATGATCTATGGTACAACGCCGCTAATAGAATAATTAGGCTATTACTAGTAGTTTCACCAAGGTTATTTTATAATAGCGTGAGTGCTTGCAAGCTATATTAAAGTCGCCCTCGAGGGTACTACCAATGCAATAGCAAGTGGCCAGCCTCCTCAAGGTTCGTTACACTTACTTCAGTGCTAGTTAAATCACTGCACCACTCTCCTATAACAAATCTTCTAGAGCAATCCATCTTCTCATACAACTCTACTGTGGGCAAATCGTCTGAACATTGAATTACATTCCACATCCCACCAAACCTGTGACTTGAGGCTGAGGTGAATTTTATGTTTGAAGAAGTTTTTACGAATGAACGGCATTGAAGGTTTCTTTGCAATATTTCAGACTTCCTTTGGATTCAATATAAGAGATTAGATTGCCCGGTAAAAGGCATTCAGTACAGGAAGCAATACATTTACAGTATTTCTTACTTATTTATTACACTTTCATTCCATCGGCATTGAATTTAATTTCCAGATGGTCTACCGTCTCCACTTTCTTCAAACCAACAGAAATTTTACTATTTTTGTTGCCCTTAAATCAGTGACGCCGAGAGAAATTTGGGCCCAATGCAATATGAAAGCCAGGCCCCCTTATACAGGACGTCGCTAAAAACCTCAGCGGGCTATACAGTATCGGCAATGAATACTTAAATGTGTAAACATTTAAGTATTCATTGGTATCGGATTGTATTCAGTGAAAAGAATAAAAAGTGTTCAGTAACTT
>JAGFPH010012719.1:9355-26464 GCA_018207615.1 Philaenus spumarius | reverse complement strand
CACGCAATGCATTGTGTATTGAAAATATTCCCAATACGAGGGCTGGCTGCGAAGCACGCAATGCATCGTGTATTGAAAATATTCCCAATATGAGGAATGGCGTGCGAAGCATTTTGCAGCTATTCAGCATCGTCGTGAGTAGACCTATTTCCCAAATTGTTGGTTGAAACCCTAATACATAAGTCTATAAACTTAATTTTGGAAATTTGCTCAACTCATGTCAGCGGTTCAGCTGCGTGGTCGAATTATTTTTAAATATTTTTTGTTTACTTCATTCATGACAACTAAAAACAAATTAGACGGACAAACATAAAACTATATTTTATACTAGCCCTAGCTCTTGATCTCAATTATTGATAATTTGAACTTGTATTAATTTATAAATATAGGCCTACTAACGGTGAAAAAATTAGTAAAGTTAAATAGAACAATAATGTAGTTTTGCTAAAATGGCTGAATTTAAAATGTATGAGATTAAAAATCATTGAATTTATACAGGCCTATGATTAAAATGTACGTTCTTTCGTTTTGCCTTTCAAAATGTATTTCAGGTCTTTGAGTGAAATATTAAATTGTATGCTCTTTATGGTAAATCATGTTGAAAATCCCTAACGGCCTGGACTCTTTTGAAGAACGAAGTTGACAAAGTAATGACTACAATAAACAACGATTCAAACAAATAACAGCTGATTTCATCAATTGGCTTTAATTCTCCAACAAACAAAAAAATTAATAACATCAACCAAATCCTAAAATTTGTAAATTTGCAGTGAATAAATGCACTTGTAAACCAAGTTATCCAATTACGGTACACCTCAGGATGGTTAAGCAGGCCTAGATATATATAGTTTGTTGTTTTTAAACAGTATTTTTGTAATGATATTTTTCTATGTATCTAATTAATCTAAACGGATTATGTATTTTTCACGGAATCTTACTATTCTTAAATAACGTAAAGTGTACAAAGCTGATATTGTAAACGTGATTAGAATAGGGACGAAATCTTTTATTAATCATTTGGAATTACATTGATTGAAACAGTTTGTAGATTATTCTATGTTTAATTACACCTAATTCATTCGGCTTTATGTACTTTAGTGGAGTTTTACTTTAAATGATTATTTTACTTTTAATTTACTTAAGATCGAGCAAATGCGGCTATTGAAGTTGAAGTGGGAGGGATGAACGGATGGGATTACTTTAATACAGTTTGTATACTCCTGAAATACACAGCTGTTCTTGTATTAATTATTAATTCATTTAAAAACATTTATATTCTGGATTTTAACAAAATAATTCATTTATTAAAGTTTTATATTCTGAATTATAACGAAATAATTAATTTATAAATTCTTATATTCTGAATTTTAACAAATTAATTAATTTATAAAATTCTTACATTTTTAATTTTAGTGAAATAATCAATTTATAAAATTGTAGTATTCTTAGTTTTAACAAAATAATTAATTTATACAACTGCTTTTCTGAATTTTAACAAATTAATTCATTTAAATAATTCGTATATACTGAATTTTAAAGAAATCATAATTAATGAAATTGTTATTTTATGAATTTTAAAGAAATAATTAATTAATAAAATTGTAATATTCTAAATTTTAACGAAATAGTTTATTTATACAATTATTATGTTCTGAATTTTAACGAAATAATAATGTATTTAATTATTACATTCTGAATTTTAACGAAATAATTAATTCATAAAATTGTTATATTCTGATTTTAAACGAAATAGACTAATTAATTAAAAAAAATCTTATATTCTGAATTTTAACGAAATAATTAATTTATAATATTTTAATATTCTGAATTTTAGTAAAATAACTAATTTATAAAATTGTTACATTTTTTATTTTAGCGAAGTAATTAATTTACAAAGTTGTATTATTAATTTTAGCTAAATATTTTACCCAACCCGCCATGTTAAACTTCCCTATCACAAGCGTGATGTATACACTTTCCTAACCTAGCTTTTGTTTGTAAAAGAACGTTACTGTTAGAAGATGAGTGAAATGGATAGTTTAGTTCAAAACATATAAATTTGGAAGCATGTCATAATTGCGTTTTCAACATCTACTCAAAATAGTTTTAATCTGTTCCTAGGTTTATGTTGTGTTTTAAATGTTGTGTTTCCAAGTAAAAATATCCTGTATTTTATTGTAATCAATAAAAACAGTTCACTTAAAAACAAACCAGTTTATATATTGTAGATTAACTTATTTACACCCCGTCCTGTATATTGTGGGGACATGAAAAATATTGTACGTAACCCCCTGTATATTGTCGGGTCAGGTAAAATCTTGTACGTTACACGTTACGCAAGAGCGTGTTTACATCACTTAGGTGAATTATGCAACTCGCTTCGCTCGTTGCACAACATTCACCTGCGTGGTGTAAAAACGCTCTTACTACACTTGTAACGTAAATAGCTATAATTCAACCGGTATTCTGAATTTTAACGAATTAATTCATTTATAAAATTTATATAATCTGAATTTTAAAGAAATAAATAATTAATAAAATTGATATTTTCTGAATGAAATAATTAATTTAAAACATTGTTATATTCTAAATTTTAACGAAATTATTTGTAAAATTGCGATATTCTGATTGTAACAGAAATAGCCTAATTAATTTATAAAATTATTATTTTTTGTATTATATTAATTATAATCAATTGCAAAATTATGTGTGCACGCATGTCCGCATATACGCCTGTGTTCCAGCATTAGTTATGCATACGCATCCTATTCCCTATCTGCAAACAGCATACACAAGGAATAACAAATGACGTATGAACTTTCATATTTACACACTCCTGATGTTAAATTCTGAATACAGTACTACGCTATCGTTCTGAAATGTTTGCCTTTCGCCATGGGCGCCCATACCTTTGGGCAGAGGGGGCCGAGGCCCCCCCCCCCCCACTAGCTCCCAGGGAAAGTAAAATATGTATATTATTAATTATAGTCAGGTATTTTTCTTTCAGGAGATTAGCACTAAAATATGTTTTAAATGTTATGTGCCGTTTGATTTTACATATACTTATTTTATTTTTTACAAGAGTCAAGCATAAGCTGCTGGGTCACTACTTGGTGAGGCCTCTAGGCGTGTTATAAGCTTTGTGTATTCATTGACGGTGTAAAGGTGGTTTAATGCTGTGTGGTTTAATATTTCACCTGAAATGCCAAATTGTCTTCCAAAATTGTAAAAGTTTTCTGGAAGAGGTCAAAACGTTACATAAAATACACGTGAGAGCTAAGGCGAACCATGCTTGCGCGGCGCGTCATGGCACCTCAGTGACGTCACATAGGAGGGGGGCGAGAGGAAGGTTGGGACAGTCGGCGAGCGTCAACAACAAAGGAGTGGACCAGCCCTTGTATTCTATAGCCCTGGGGTAGGACTATGTATACAATGCAATACGGAGTGCATCTGACTGATGATGACTCACCGCCCATCAAACGGTTTGCAGACGCCAAGCGAGACAAGACACTGAAACAGTAACCCGTTTTCCGGAGAATTAGGGAAAATAAAATTCCTCCCGGACCAAAACTGGCAAGGCAAGAACTCAATGAGTGGGGCGCTTTGGTAGTGGTAGAGGGGGAGGCGCAACTGTTTAAAGTACCTAGGACGCTGGGGAGGTTAAAACGGCCATGGCCCAACCCCGCTCAAGTGAAAGTTGCCACGGGCCTCTCGCCCACAAGTCACACCACTTGGCGTAGGTATTAAGGATGACTTTAGATGTTGGCCTTGGTGATGTCTGTTGGACCCAAGATGCTGGTCATAGTACATGCTTGCAATATTCGTTTGTTGTTGGAGAAAAAAGGGGTCGAAGCAGGGTTACTAACATGAACGTGACAAATAAATGAATACTATTCTATAAGACGTAATTAATTCTTAAAGTAGACAAGTACAGATTGCGCCTCTTGAACGTTGAACGTGATTTGTGTTTAAAGAGATTTAAAGTCTAAACTAACCGCCAAGCAGAGACGTTATCAGGTGAGACTGATTACTGGGGTAATGGGTGTTTGGCTACTGTTATCTGATAAGAATGGTGAGTGTACTTAGTAATTGAAAGATCCAAAAATAGGTTGAATTAGTTAGCTTTGATAATTAGTTATACATTGACTTTTTTTAAAGAATTATTGAGGATGGGACGTGTCTCTCTTACGATACGTAGTCCACCACCCCACCCCACCCCACCATCATACTAAGATCCAATTGCCTCTGTTATAGAGTGGAACACGTCAGAGTATACAGTAATCAATTTGCATTGCCTTCATTATGAGTCACCGTGGGGGTTGGTGAGCGAAGCGAACAATGGTGAAGCTCCTAGTAAAATTATAAAAACAAAAACAAATACATTTTACTAAGATAATGTAGAAGACCCTTGCGTGTATGCAAACCTCGCGTGCGCTAGCACATTTTTGAAATTAGAATTTATATTAATCAATCTAAACATACTGTGTTTGTATGATTTGCATATTTACTATTGCAGACTAATTGGCAAAATTATCTATACTATTTTATAAAATCTAATGGTGTCTGTATGTGTGTGTGTTACTGAATCACATAAAAAACTACTGGATGGATTTGAATGAAATTTGCCACACATATAGATCATGACCTGGAATGAAACAAAGGCTAGAATTCGTTTAGATTTAAGGCTAAAATTAATTTAGATAAAACAACCCCTAAAACAATAAATATTATTCAAGAAAAAACTACTAGATGGATTTGAATAAAACACGGCACACATGTAGATCATGACCTGGAATGAAAAAAAGGCTAGAATTCATTTAGATTTAGGGGTTGAAACAACCCCTAAAACAATAAATATTAATCACGTAAAAACTACGGGATGGATTTGAATGAAATTTGGCAAACATATAGATCATGACCGGGAATGAAACATAGGATAGAATTCATTTAGTTTTAAGGGTTGAAACAACCCTTAAAACAATAACTATTTATTATTATACTTCCATTAAGACTAGAGAGCTGGAAATTTGTACGTTTATTTCTTACAAGATATGCATAAAAAGTAAACCATATGTATTTTTTAGTGTGCCTACTGCTAAGGAATGAAAACGTGACAACCCCTAAAACAATGCAAATTAATTATTATACTTCCCATTAAGCTAGAGAGCTGGAAATTGGTGTATTTATTTCTTACAATATATATATATATACTATGTAAATCATATTTTCATTTATAGCATGCTGCTAAGGGGTGGAAATGTAATAACAACCTCTAAAACAATATACAATTATTACTATGCGGCGAATCTTTGGACCGTGTGCGAAGCCAGGAGTACATGCTAGTACCAATTATATATTTATCAATTACTATTTAGAAATAATTTCCCAAGTCTTTTCAGCCTAAATTTATTCTTTTTATATTTTACGGTATATGCTAAAATAAACCTTACTGAACATAAAGCAGTTTTGAACGGTTCTTAGAACAGCTGATTTCTTGTTTGAGATTAGTTAACACTGTGATGGTTCTTAACAGGTTGAGTGCCATGAGAGACATTTTTATCTCTCACCCGGAATATACTAAGCTGATCAGAGAAAAAAAATTTCAAATGGTCAAAAAAATTTATTTTATTTTATTGAAAATATATGTAAACTAAATACAATAATTACTGAAAATTTTGTTTTTCCTTGAACAATACTTTGTTTTGGCCTAGAAATGACTGAGAGATAAATATATCTCTCATGGCACTGGGGGTTATTTTGGGCTGGAACTTGGAACCCTAAATTATAAGTAATCAGGAATTTTGTCTTCATCCATTTATAATTGCAACTAAAAATTATACTTAGTCAAACTCAAAACTAAGTATACAAAACTTTAATATTTTAGTTACATCTAGTTATTTTCATAAAACGATTACAAAAAAACTCACAAATTGAAAGACAATATTATTACAGAGCATTTCTAAGTTTACAATATGTAAACATGTGATAGGCCTACTACTAATACTAAAGTGTCACATGGTACAAAAACCACTGCCAACTGTATAACCTCAATTTATGATAATTATTTAGCATAATATAAAATATTATTAGACAATAACTATGAAGATTTATACATGGGAAACGTACAAAAATATAATACTTTATATTGACTTATATCTTTTAAACAAAAAACGTTACAAAAATGCTAAGAACACCTTCAAAAACTGCAGAATTTCCTCTATAATATGATATCACAACTTGTAAATAACATTGAGTAATAGATTTATCTCTCAGCGTTTTAAAAGTAGTTTACTGTGAGAGACAGATTTATCTCTCAATAACGCTTCTGGCAATTTTTTCTTGAGAGACGGATTTGTCTCTCAATATCACTTGTGACCAGAAACATAAATAAGGTCTTGGCAGTGAACCTGTTAACACGCTAGAGAAAGTTTTCGTCGTAAACCATTTAATTCCTTCGTACGGAACTGGTCGTTTAACTTAAAGGTGGTCTAGTTTGTTGGGAACTGCTGTAGATTTTCAAGAATTCTTTTACAAGCAGCCGCCAAGTAATGCCGTAGAGATACGTGTAGGTAACAGGTTCCGCCAGATCTGTAGTGTTTTGTCTCAGCGAAAAAAAGTGTAGGTCGTCCAAAAAACGGCCACTAAGAATGAAAACCACTGTCCTAAAGAAAGTCTTAATATTTCTGGAAAGAAGAATTTTTGAAAATGAACATCACTAAAACGCCTTTGACAAGTAAATTTAAATAACTTGATAATATACAATCATGACACGCCG
Organism: Philaenus spumarius; assembly: GCA_018207615.1. Lineage (NCBI taxonomy): Eukaryota > Metazoa > Arthropoda > Insecta > Hemiptera > Aphrophoridae > Philaenus > Philaenus spumarius. The sequence continues at coordinate 19,689 of JAGFPH010012719.1, read as the reverse complement.
TTGATGGAAAGCAATTCCTGTGAAATGTTATCCTGGTAAGTTATTACAACAGTGACTGCTTCGAAATTTCAATAATTGTAGACAAAGGTGTTTTCACGATACTGATGGAATATCAGTTGCTTTTCTATTGCGTCTATTGCCAGGTATAAAGTTCGTCATATCAGCACTAGTGAGGATAAATCAGCTGATTACAACAATATAATATTGAACTAATGCCCATATGTTTAAAATAGACGCACATGAACGGATTAACGAGATTCCCGCTGTCCAGATCTACTATCTAGCAAAACCACTGCCAAGGGAACGGGCTTGGAACAATTAGCGGGGAAAGAAGACCCTGTTGAGTCAGTAAAAAGATAAACGGTACCAGGAACTGGCACATACTTTCTCACAAACATATTTAAATTATTAAACAGATGCACTGTGACTTGTAGAGTGGGGTAGAAGAGGTGATTTTTATTAAAGTTAGAGATTAACTAATAAATATTATTATTATTATTATCTAGAGAGAAAACTACTCGATCGATTTCGAGAAAATTTGCACCAAACACGTTAATTAGGCCTTTATAGATGTACGAAAAATGTTTTTGAAAAATTTTGAAAAACAATACCCTTTATGACCAAAAAACCCCCAAAAATCAGTTATTATTATTATTATTACTAGCTGAACGAGAATTTTTAGAAAGATGCGGTTTTTTTGCATATGGTAGGGTACATTAAGGGCTACAAATGAGCCAAATTTTATCAAAATCGTTAGAGCCGTTTTTTATAAAACAATTATAACTGATTTTTTGGGGGGTTTTTGGCCAAAAAGGGGGTTGTTTTTAAAATTTTTCAAACCCGTTTTTCGTTCATCTATACAGGCCTACTTGACATGTCTGGTGCAAATTTGTTTGAAATCGATCGAATAGTTTTCGCTCTAGCTTTGTATACATACAGACATACATACAGACAGAAATTTTGTAAAAACCACTTTTTTGGACTCAGGGGGTTCCAAAACGGATATATCCACAAAAATCTCAACATCGATTTTTTTGCGATCACTATACTTTCTCTATACGGTAGGCCTACTATTAGAAAATTAATGTAAATAAAATAAATTTTAATATTAATATTTTTTGCTGTTGTATCAAATAGTTTTTTGCTGTAGTATCGTGAAAAATAGTGCTCAAAACTCGTGGGAAAATGTTCTTTTGACTTCATCAACGACTCGCAATTTAAATACGACTCGCAACTGAAAAATCACACTTTTACCAATAGTTGTGAAATAAACTTTTGTTTAGTTGCAGTCTAATAAAATGTCATTTGATCATTTTCATTTAGATTTATTGACCAATATTCGAGTTGAGCTTTTAAAATACCTCTGGTTTGCGTTCTTCGAAATCCTTTTTTAAAGGTTGTCGAACATTAAAATAAGGGTTCACACTATTTACCCCATTTGTGTGCCTCAAAACCAATTTATGATTTTAGCTTTTCTCCACCCACTCAGTAAACAGTTAGATGGGTGTCTCTAGAGTTTTATCTAACCCTGTATCAATAGCCCACCTTTGCTTTATTACTAATTACAGACCCATGCTCGATTTTCTCACCAATCCCCGTGGCGACTCATGGGTATACATCCGAGTATACAATAATCTGTTTGCGTTGGCTTCACCATGATTCGCCTCGGGGATTGGTTAGTGAAGCGCGCAGGTGCGTCGCTCCTAGTTGTAATATATTGAAGAGTTCTTTAGCATGAAAAGTTTTAAAAGAAAATCAGTGACAGCACGACGTATTAGTCTCTTAGCGTGTGAAAGTGGCTTGACAACCTGACTGAGTGCTTCACGAGGGCGTAACTTTAAACTTCAAACTTTGTATGAGGGGGAAAAGATTACAGGAAAAGTAAAACATACTTTATTTCTACAGTGAGTTTAGTTTAGATTTCCTGGTTTGATAAACAGTATTACGTTGTGAGAGAGAGATAGATTACACACATAATTCTTCATCAGTTAAAGCTGGTACAGGAGTAACTTGAACTACACTCGATTCCACGTTCGTACAGGTCTTACGGGAGAATACACATGCTACTACCATTACAGCGAACATCACGTTTATTGTCATGCAGGTTGCGTCAACTGACCGAGCGTAACATGGGAGTTAATGTTTATTTGGCTAGTATAGCTGAGACTGCCGTAAGGATAACATGGCTTATGGGCGATCTGTACTGCAAGGGTGTAGTGTGCTATTGCGCAAACTCAGAAGAACGTACGCAATGGTGTTTTGTTTGGCCGTTTTGTGCATCAGATTCGGCCTTAAATTACCTCACTCGTGTCATGCCACACATAACGTCTCTTATTACGAGATGCATCACGTTTTTTTTTCTATTTCACATATTTTTACTGACGTGATCTCTGCTTTTGGTTTTCTTCATATTTTGTTATAGAAATTGACATGATTTTAATTAAATTTGAGTCACCATACGAAGCCATGTACAATTACAAAATTTTACTTATTGGTAGCTAGAGAAGTAAACCTACTAAATATACATACATTTTGGTTATCAACATTTCGACAATTAACTGTGTTAGTTGATATACTGTCTGCGAGTCTATGTTTGTAAAATAGGATAAGATGGCGGAAATAAAGCAAACAGTGGTTGGCTCGTATCCAAGGTGAAGAGGTATTACCAATTTGATTGTTTGGACGTTTACTACAGTAATTACGTAAAGAAACAAGATATCCAGGGTGATTCAGGAAGTATATGAGAAACTTTCAGAACTTGTTCTACTATTTAAATTATTAAACAGATTCACTGTGACTTCTTAATCGTATTAAATTAGTAGATGGGATACATTAAAGTAGAAGAATAACTAATAAATAGTATTATTATTAGTTGAATGAGAAAAATGCGGTTTTTCGCATATGGTTGGAAACATTAAGGGCTACAAATAGGCCAAATTTGATCAAAATCTTAGAGTTTATCTAGCAAATAAATTTAGTATTTGTTTAAAATAGTTGCTTCGTGTTTCCGGCACTATAAGTTAATGTGGCTTCCGCTTCGGTATGTATACAAAGCTAGAGAGAAAACTATTCGATCGATTTCATACAAACGTGCACCAAACTTGTCAGTTAGAGACCTATATGGATGCACGAAAAAAGGTTTTGAAAAACAATCCCCTTTTGGGCCAAAAAACGCCCAAAAAATCAGTTATTATTATTATTAGCTAAACGAGAGTTTTTAGGAAGATGCGGCTTTTTGAATATGGTAGGTTACATAAAGACTACAAATAAGCCAAATTTTATCAAAATCGTTAGAGCCGTTTTTGTATAAAAAAAATAATAACTGTTTTTTGGGGGTTTTTTAGCCACAAAGGGGTTGTTTTTCAAAAATTTTCCAAACCTTTTTGTTTTGTGCATTTATACAGGCCTAATTTACATGTTTGGTGCCAATTTGTTCGAAATCTATCGAATGATTTTCTCTCTAGCTTTTTATACATACAGACAGACACAGACATTTTGTCTGACCCAGCCCACTTTTTTGGGGCTCAGGGTGTCCCAAAACGGACATTTCCACAAAAATCTCAATATATATTTTTTTGCGATCACTATACTTTCTCTATACTGTAGTATATTGAAAAAGTAGTACTGTGTTACTGTTTTTGTGAACATTATTTTACAAAATACCTAATATCTTAGTGTATAGGAAATATATTGAACCGAAATTTTTGATACACATTTGTTATAACAATGTACAAAAACCCGAAACGATTTTTATATAGTTTGAAAATGAAGGCCGTTTGAAACTTGTGGTGTAAAATATCTCGAAATCCGCTAATTTTTGCAAAAAATTCAAGAAACAAAAAGAATTCTTTTGAATGGCAAACGTAAGGTTTTTTTTTAAATTATCTTGATAGCTTAAAATATAATCGTGTTATTGGCTAAAGTATTTGTGGTTGGATTATGTGTCCTGTAAATTTGGAGTCGACTTTTGCTGAATTAGTAGACTTTGACGCTCATGTGGTATGTGCTTTTAAAATTTGATTGAAAGACCTGACAGTTTGTGATATTTTGTAACATAATCAGAACAGCTCATAAATCCCCGAACTTTTGAATTTTTCGCTGTGGGTCTAACGCAGAAAGTGCATCGTTTTACATGCAGTGGAGAGGCCCTATTTTTCAATTCCGTGTTACCTATAACGTGTTCCAAATTTTCGTTATAATCTAACACAATGTATTTGTCCTTGTTTTTGACGGTGTTATTTCGCTGTTCTTTTCTTGTTTCTATCCGTCGTTCATAGACTAGATGTATCCGTTTTTGCGTTAACGTGTTTAACTGTAGTTACTGAATTCGTCTTGAAAATCATTTGGATTCGCAGTTGCAATGACGTTGGTAAGCCATTTTAATCAACTCCTATAAAAGCGAGTGTACGCTAAGTGCATACATAAGTAGGTTCGTGCATACGTACGTACGTGAGTAACTTATAACATAAAAGCTGATTTCATCCATTATCTGTAATACTTAAAACAAAACCTACAGTAGATTATACTTTGAGGTTATGTATACAACTTCAGTCATTATAATTAATTAATTGTGAATTTCATTTTTTTAAACGTGAGTTTATAAGTTTGTAGTCGTATACAGGGTATAGTAATCTTGTTACGCGTTTAACATTGGTCTAATGGAAGTTGGAATTCAAGATGGTGGCTGGGTCTACCGGGCCTTAATACGAGAAAACAATACCCCTTTTAAATGAGTGCAGATTTTTGTCTGGTAAATCATTCAATCATCGTTATACGAGAGAGATATTTAACACCTAGAACAACAGATTAAAATTGTGTTAATCAATCATTATAGTTTAAGGAATGCTCAGAATAACCCACGTGCTAAGATACACACAGATTCCAGAACAAGAGCCTGAGTATAGTGAACAGAGATTAGTATTATTATCTTCGCGAAATTAACGCGAATTGAAATCCTTCATTTAAGCCTGGATAAGTATAAGGGATTTACACCCACGCTTAGTTTAAAGTTAAGCTGTTTACATGGGACGGAATTAAGTGAGAATCAAGTTGGGCTCGGAGGAAATTATATTCACGTTAGAGTCAAATGGATAATGTGTTTGTGTGCCGACCTTAATAAAGGCTGATAATTTGTTGTTGGTTCTAATTTATAGGTTAGGTTTTTGTTTATAAACACGCCTAAGTCGTGCTGGTTCTTTTAACTCCTGATATATCTATCATACATTTAATACATAAATTAAAATATTTTTGTACAACCTCAAGATTATGTTATACCTTTACCTCTTTAAAATGAATCAACTCCTGTAAAAGCGAGTGTGCGTCAGTACGCACATACGTGAGTAACATTTAACATAACAGCTGATTTCAAATATCATCTGTAATACTTAAACAAATCCGTGTAGATTACACTTTGGGGTTATGTTTACAACACCAATCATTATAACTTCTTGTGAAGTTTATTTTAAAAAATAAGAGTTGTAGAACTAATGTATGCTATAATACGTTATAATATTTACTTTGAGATTATAAACTGTATATAAATACAACATTATATCATCAATATACAAATTTAAAGAAGAGATACCTATTCGTTTAGCTTCGGAAACATTCGTTTCCAAAGAAAAATACAATTGACTCATTGATTCATCACAGTTTCTCCAAAACCACGAGGCCTATAAACATGAAATTTGGCACTAATACTCTTTATAGGCTCTAGACGCGCACTAAGAAAGGGTTTCCGAAAATTCTAAATTTTAGGGGGGTTTTTGGGGGTCAAAGTTACTAAATCACGATTTCTCAAAACCTACTGAACGGATTAGAATGAAATTTAGTATGTAGCTTCCTCTAGGGCCATAGATGCTCGCTAAGAAAGGGTTTCAAAAAATTCGAAATTTTAGGGGGTTTTGGGGGGGTCAAAGTTACAAAATCACTATTTTTCTAAAACCATCGAACGGATTAGAATGAAATTTGGTATGTAGCTTCCCCTAGGGCCATAGGTGCTCACTAAGAAAGTTTTTCAAAAAATTCGAAATTTTAGGGGAGTTATGGGGGGTCGAAGTTACTACAAAAAACCATCGATCGGATTGGAATGAAATTTGGTATGTAGCTTCCTCTAGTTCCCTAGGTACTCGCTAAGAAAAGGTTTTCAAAAAATTCTAAATTTTAGGGGGGTTTGGTTGGATCAAAGTTACTAAAAAGAAACACCGAACGGATTGGAATGAAATTTATAATGTAGCTTCCTCTAGGGCCCTAGGTACTTGCTAAGAAAGGGTTAAAAAAATTTTAGGGGAGGTTTGGGGGGGAGGGAAAGTTACTAAAAATCCTCATAAGAAATACATAGTGCAATATATCTATTGATCAAATATATTTTTTGTTAATATACATTTAACTTTGATTTGCCTATCCGCGCAAAGCCGGGTCGGGCCAGCTAGTCATTAATATATTCGTTTATACAAATTTAAAGAACAGTACCTATTCATTTAACTTAAGAAACATTCGAATATCTTCGTAAAACATATAAACATATTCGATTATTAATTTATTCACTATAATATTAATAACTTCTAAATCATTTGATCTATCAATATGAAATATAAAGCAATTAAAAGATACTATTTTTATCTTTCTTTAGACATATACAAACGTATGTAAATAGGCCTAATAAATTTTAACAAATAGGCCTACAGATTTATAATACTTATAACTGTACTAATTTACCGAGTTAAAAATCTCCGTCAGCATAGTTAGGTAGGCCTAGATAAAGTCTGTTGTTTCAAATAGTTTTTTTAATGTGTTTCTGATTTATCTAATTAACCTGCTTGTGATTTTTCACAGGGCTTACTAGTTTAATAAAATTAATAAATATGCCTTAACGTTTTTAGGGAAAAGGAGGGAAAACTATTTCTTCCCAAACTGATGAACACGAGATTACGAATTCATGCTTGAACGATCTCACACTGTGGCGCTACTATCCAGCCTAAAAAGGTCGTCTCGTGGAACTCATTCTAGTAGAGAACCTTGGATGGTACCCTTGGCTTAGAGTAGAAGATATACCGTGGCCGCTAAGTGATTGACAATCCTAACCCTGATCATGAGCGCGTCACAGTGGACGAATAACAGACGCTTAGACTTATGTTTTCAGTCCAGCATTGTCCGTCCCCGCAGAGACCAAGGAATACCATAGACAATCAATGTCGCGCAAGGCTTGAAGCCGATTCACCTATGAGTGGTGGGGATGAAAACGTCCGACTCCCCTACTTCTGATCGATATAATGACTTCTAAAGTTTTAAAACAATGCATTGGCAGGGATATTTTGATGACAATGGTCATTTTTTTAACCAATACCATTGTATTATGTTAATAAAAGCAATAAGTAAGAACTACAATACTCCATCACTGTATTAAATTGTTTAACCAAAAAATGCACAAGCAAAAAGTTATGAGACATTTGACAAAAACAATAAATTACTTTCTTAGGACAGTAAATATACTTTTTATGATTTTTTTAATTCTGGGTACAAAGGTTTTTAGCCGAATTTTCGAAGAAAATAAGAGTTATTCCACTCGACCCAATTTGAAAATTACTTTATTTATATATATATATCTGTTTTATTAATTTTATATGGATATTGTGGTTTTATTTTTTATTCTAGGGCAAGGATTGTTTTATAGTTTTAATTTTGAATAAATTGTTGTTTTCTTTCAAAACAGTATAAATCATTCAGTTTCCTTATTGTTATTGTTCTTATTATTCAATTTTAATATAATATAAACAATTTTTATTAAATTATAATTACTCGGACCATGAATGTATGGTACAATATAGTGATAGAACAAGCAATAGCACTACAAATTAATGACAAGACTTGTAGATACAGTAGATTAGCGATGGTGTTGTCTTCGCGCAGGTTCACAAAACAATCAAACCAACTCGTCACTATACCACAGCCTACAGGCTAAACTAAGCATTTCACAAAGAAATGTCAACGATATTTTTTTCTTTTTTGGTTGATTTACAACAACTTTTACGCTTTGACAAATCACCTGCCCAAAAAATACAAAACTTTCTCGCTATGCCTAAATTTCATGTCATTATTTCTAAACACAACTTTGACTTTCTTTATTTTATATTTTTTCCCGCTACATAAAATATATTTTTCTATTTTTGTTTGATACCGTCAGCACAGTCATAGTGTTTTATTTTAAAATTTCAGAATTTTATCTCAACACTAAGTGTGTGTTCAAACGGTGTTAATGAAACAAGGCGAATTAAAATGTGTATCGGTCGAGGACAGAGAATTTGGTGTTTTCACCTATGAGTGGGCGTGGTCGGCTTCAACTCCCATAATGCGTTGTGCATGGGCTTTGCCAGTCTAAAGTATTCCTTGGTCGCTGGTCCCCCGCTTCTCCCTGTTCCATTGCAAGGTCACTGACTGTACTCGGTGCAATTTTATTAAAACCACACTGTACACGCGGAGTTTTCCCCGGGGTTAAGGAGCGCCAGGATTTGAATCGTGCCGAGTAGGCGATACAAACGCTTAAGCGGATGAATATAGAGATATTCACACACATGCTTGTACTTTTATGCTAGCGATGATTTTTTCCGATGTCTTTCTTGGTTACGTAAAACAAGAAATTTGTATGTTACAACATTACCATGGTTATAAGGTACGCTTATTTTAGTAAACTGATTATTATGATTACACTAGTTGGTCACGAGTAAAGATTGTACAAATTTTCTTTAGTTGAAACACTACATAACCTTAAATTATAATCTAGGCTAGGTTTTCTGTTGAATCGTTGAAGTTAACTAGCTGCTATAAATGTGCGTTGTTATCCTGAATTAATTAGCAGTTCCTGTAATTTACCTGCATATTAGCCTCATAATTAGATTGTCACAACTACATTGTGTCTGAATGAAAATTAAATTATAAGATCCACACATATAATTTGAAACTTATAACTGAAACCCACTCGCTGCTTATACAGGGTGGGTGAAAAGTCTGAGAACAGCTTAATGTTTCGTATGTAAGGAAAATTTTAAGGTAGATGTGATTGAGGAACCTACTCTATGTAAACATACTAATTTATTAAGATTTCAAAAAATGTATCATGGATCCGCCATCTTGAATGTAACTTTGTTTTTTTAAATGGGAAGTTGGTCATATGATACATCATTTCGATGTAGAATTTCAAGAGAAAACCAACGGTGAAAGTTGCACATCCATATCTTTAACCGCTTAAAAATGGCGGCAAAAAAACAACGAAATCGTGTTTTCCGATTTTGCCCTATTTTGCTGTACTATTTTAAAAAAATAATAATTATTATTCGTTTGGGATATTTGGGAGTGTTTAACATTTTTGAGTCACAGCCATTTTTATTTTTTCAAAATTGATTTCGAGTGGTTCAACCAAATACTCCCTCAGTTAATTTATACATATTGATTTACTTCTTCAGTTACGTAGAATATCCTTAACCCCGTTAGAATTTTGTTCTTTTGAATTTAATCAGTTCACGGTCAGGTCATTCATAGTTACGCTTAAATTCCACTTTATCAATTATAGTTAACTAGCTGACCCGTGCGAATATTTCGCAAGTTCGGAGTAGGCCTACATTTACCTGATTTAACACGATGATTTAATTCAGTTAATTAAGTTTATTTATTTCCATTGGTTTATAAATAACAGTTTCCCTATACAATCTTACAGTGTAAACAATCTAACTAACAGCTGTCATGCTAGTTAAACAGATGGTTAGTAGATGGCGCCTTTCATTAGGAACATACAGAGTATAATATAAACGTTTTTTAAATCAATTTTTGTTATTAAAACATGAATTTTAAGCTGTTTGTCTATTTTTCCCGTGTAGTGGTTAAGGAAAGCTTTAAAATGATGCCTCATTCATGTAATTTGATGATGTATTAAGGAAGTTATGGCGTACCGACAAAAAAATAGTCTTGAGAAATAATATATCCGATTATATTTTAAACGTGATTTCCACGGTGTTGAATACGACGTTCGTTGTTTACAATAAGTATACACTGCATTCAATTTGCGTCTATACAGATTATTACCACGTTTTTATTAGTTCGGTTTCCGTCATGTGTGTCTGTCCGGGTGGAACTTTGAAATAGAGTTTAAACTAACTTCCCGATGAGCTAGAGACTTTAAATTTTAAATATAGGTCAGAACTTGATGACAATACAATATTCAATCGGAGTTCGGATTCCGTCATGTATGTCTGTTCGTCTGTCTGTCCGGATAGAACTTTGCCATCGAGTTTAAACTAACCTCCCGATGAGCTAGAGACTTTAAATTTTAAATATAGGTCAGA
>JAGFPH010012718.1:9672-20519 GCA_018207615.1 Philaenus spumarius | reverse complement strand
AATTTATTTTACCTGCCTTAACGGCAACATACATACAATAATTTTATGTTAGGCCTAGAAAGTAATTTTAAATCTAAGCCGAACCTAAAACTATTGAATGCATGTTACTGTTACGACAGGTAAAATAAATTAAACTTACACACGATAATTTTATTTTAGGCCTATACTAATTGATGAACGAACATTTTATGTTTATTAAATGTATTTACAATGAATGGGCATTTAATTGTGTTTACCATCTTAGCTTTGATGTTATAATTAATTCTACATCTTTATTATAATAACATTAAAGGTATGGAAACAGTAAATATTGTATACAAAACAATCTAATAATAAACGGCAATTGGAAGATTAAAATTATGTGTGTATGTTGTCGTTAAGGCTGGTAAAAGAATTGAAGAAAAGGCGTGATGAACTTCGTTCCAAGTTACTTCAATACGTAGGTGTGAATTTACAAATGAAACAGGAATTGACTCAGTTGCATTTGAAGTAGGAACACTCTCAGGAATTGGAAACGCAATTACACACAGAAACCGTTATTCATTAAATTTATTGTATATGATGTGGTAATTTTTTACACATCAGTTTTAACATTAGTTTTAAAGTTAAATTCACGTACAAGGACATTTTACTTTAACAAAATGCGTGTGAAAAGGATCGTGTACTCCAAGCAAACATTTCACAAGAGTTTGGTTAGATGGTTTACACAATGACAACAGCTTTGCGAGTTGGCGTTGGGACCTTGACATTTGCATAGTGCTTTCTTTATACTTAAGTATTGACTCTGACAGCTTTACTTTTCATCCTGTGATAAGCTTAACGTTAAGGGAAATCAGTATAATCTCGGCTATGTAAGTTTTGTTTTATCTTTTAAATCTATGAGTATTTTAATAACGTTAATAATATACTTCCAAACATTGCAATGTTGTTAAATTCAAACAGATATTTTACATCATTTAGTTCTTTAATTGTTTTTACTTATTTATTTGAACAAATAATGTTTATCTGAATTATTACTTGCAATGTTTCTACCACATCTGCTGCTTGTCTAGAAAGAGTTTTCTCCATCTTCTCACATTCTGAGTTTGTCTTAGAATCTTCTCTTACCCTTTAATTCCATTTTCTTCTGGAAGTAAACTAAACTCGCTAAACGATTCCCCTCTATGTTATCATTCATATATATTTTGTCTTTCTAGAATCGCTTATTCCTATTATTCGGCAAGGCCATTGTATCTTTTTAACATCATGTAAGAAGTGTTTTTTTTACAAGCTTGGAGTTTGTTTTTATATTGCTTTTTACTTTCTCCACCCTATACGTAGTATATGGAGAAAGCATTGTTTTCGTAAAAACGTTCGAATTTGAATTTTCAGTTGAATTATCTGTTTTGGTGCTCCCAGAACCCCAAAAAATTGTTTAGTGCAATTATCTGCGTTGGTGCTCCCTGAACCCAAAAATATTTTTAGTGGAATTTTTTGTTTTGGTGCTCCCTGAACCCAAAAAAGTGTTTTTAACGTGGTGTCTGTCTGTCAGTGTGTCAGTATGTATACACGACCAGAGGGGACACTATTGGTCCGATTTTCATGAAATTTGGTATGTAGGTACTAAACCCTAATATCTCCAGGCGTTTTTTTCATTTTTTTGGAATTTTTAATTTTTAAGGGTAATTTACCCCTAAAAACCAATAAAAAACGACAAAAATGCAAATTTCTCAAAAACGGCTCTAACGATTTTGATCAAATTTTCAGTATTTATAGTGCTTAAGATGCCAAACAAAATGACACCATCCGCTTTTATCAAAACTTCGGCGATTCATAATTATGGGGAAATGTTAAAAAATAAACAAGTTTATGTTGTCAATCTAGTATCACGGCAACGGCCGCAAGGGATAGCACAACGGTAGAGAAGACGGCCAGTAATTCAAAGGTCGCGCGATCGAATCCCGCCTGGGACAATAACTTTTTTATACGATTGACGTAGGTAGAATATTATTTTTTTGTTTTGTTCTAAAAAGTAGTAAATAAAATGATTAAAAACTATATTATTTTGACTACAGTAAGTTGGGAGAAAGTTTGTGTCAGTTAACTGATACCGTTTATTTTATCGTATATTGAGACTTTGTTGAGAAAGTAGTAACAATAGTTTTTATAGGAATTATATGTTAACCCTCAACTTGAGAGCCAGGGTTACATTATCTTAGATGAGATTATGAAGTTTAAAATAGCTAGTACATGCCTCCTCCACCCCCTTGAGACAGGAACCCACCAACTTAATGACAATGACCACAGGATCTTTGTTGATAGTGGTCGTTATAAATAATAACTCGCATCTAATAATAATTGATATCACAGTTTATAGGTAAAGGAGGTTGGAGCCAGCTTGAAGCTAAATGTTTGTATGAGATCTTTTCCAATACTCTTCTCAATGCTATCCTGGAACTAGGCCTATATAGTAATGTATTTTGGAATTTTACTTCAACTTCAATATAAACCTTTTATGTAAATAAATTGAAATGTACAAAATACATCTGATGTATGTTTTAATTTTAAATAAATACGTTAAACCGGTTTTCACGAAATTGGTTTTGCTGGATTTCTGTTAACGGAATTTTATTGAATATTATTTTGTTAAGAAACGAATTTAAAGAGTGGAATAATCCGTAAATACGCAGATTAAAATAATTTGGTTGGATTGATTTAAATGAAATGTTTATCACGTACTTTTTGTCCCACTGATATTGTTAAAAGTAATTAAAATTCTAAATAAAAAACTAATTATAAGTACGATAAGAGACTATTTATGGCTTAACTTAAACCATTATTTTCCAATAGTAATCCAGAAAATTTAAAATAGCCTAGTTCTGAACTAAACAACTTTACTGTTAATGTACAAAAGGCATTGACATTTAATTAGTATCTGAACCGCGACGAAGTGGATTGTTCACCCGTCGTTAGTAAAAACTTCATTATAAATGCTTTATTAAATGCAATTAAACCTATCAATTTAATTGACACAAATGTATCGGTCGTTTTCTACTGGCATTTAATTTTTAATTGGTCGGCCGACTAGATTCCGCAGAGCAGAATTCTAAACAGATTTTCCCTCGGCAAACATGTTTTGTTTCCTGCAAATATTCTAAAATCCAGTCGGACGAGTTCAGGCGACCAATTTCCAAACTGAGATTCATCCGTCTTTCCGGAGAAAATAACAATACACCATTTCACTTGGTAAGAACCAGTTCGCCCACTATAGTAAAAGAGTATATAAATGCGGATTAGTTTCTGGAGTACTATTTCAACTGAGAAAACTACCAAGAAGACTACCAAAGCATTTCTTTTAGGAATGCTAATAAGTTTTCTCTGTCCATTTTTGAAGGCATAATAATCAATGATTTTAGTTTATTACAATAAAGGTAATAATCCATTATTGAAGATATAAATCCATTCGGTAGTCAAAGAATGTTTAACTTAAATATATTTTTTATAAATCCATAACGTGCTTTAAACATTCATTAATTACTCCAGCCTGCATTTGTTAATGTGTTGAATAATGTTTTATTTAAATTAGGTTAAGTTGATGGAAATTCCAATGCTGATTTCAAATCTTTTATTCTGAGTATTTCTTATCAAGTCAGGTTTTTCAACAATTGAATTGTATAGAAATGTTCTTACAATATATTCGCACTGTTTTTATTCCCAGATGTATATTATAAATTTATAATTGAAATAACTTTTAGGATCTTTTTTCCTTTTCTAACCCTTGATGTTTTAAAGCAGATGATAGACACATGAAGTTAAAATGACTAAATGTTAACGACTAAATGGTAATTTGCAAAACGTTTCCTTTGAGTACATCAGCAATGCTTGAACTAACATTTTACATAGGAGTTTTTCATAAATGTAGGCCTATTAAAGTCGTTATATAATTATTGGGCTATTACATTAGTTGCTGGTTAAATATGGTACATGTGTATAATGTTTGTATTGCGAAACAAGTGTTTAAGATTAAAAAAATCCGTCGTCAAAGGTTTTTATATTTATTTCACTTTAAGAATACGTTAAACATATTATAACTTTGCTATATATAGTGCATGCTAATTAATTGAAATATTGAGTGTGAAGAATAAAAATAAAGAATGTGCTTTTTAAAACCCTTCTACGAAGCAAAAGTTGTCCTGCCAATGCCTAAAATATACTGTTATACTTGAAAAAGCTATGAATACCAAAGTATCTGCTTACAGCCTTTAACATTTGCTTACTATGACCATTACATTGTGAGCTGTTTTAGATTTCATATGTTATATATCACATTTTCAACTTGGGATAATTGGATTTGATTGATTTTAGAGCATAATATTACTATTAACAGTATTTACTAATAAATTTAGAGCTACATTTTCAGAAACATTTAGGGCTGAAACTGTTAAGTCAATTTTGAAATCCTTCGTAAATTTTAAACATCTGTGTATTTAAATAGTATGCGTAGGATTATAATTAAATTAACTGTTATAACTAAACATTATGACGTGTTTTTTTTCACATTTTAAATATGATTCCCGAAAAAGAAATCACTTACCAATGGAAAATAATTATGCTTATCAAAACGATACGAAAATGTATATACAAATTATTCACCAAATCAATGTTCTTTTTTACATTTTAATGGTAATTTTTTTAAATTTAATCATCTAATCAATGAAAACTAATCTCATCGAAACAATACCTAGCTGCCTATATGAATTATTTCTCAAATCTATTCTAGCTAGATAAGCTTATTTTTTCAGATTCATTTAAGCTTCCATAAGTGCAAAACTGTAACTTTAATAGGTCTTCAATCAAATAAATACTAGCATTTGCTTTGCTACGTACAACAAAGCGAATACTTAATTAGTTTAACCCTTGGCTACTATAGATAAAAAAATCACTTTACTACTACAGATGGGTCTGACAGCTTTTTTAATTGTAAAAAAAATACAACACAATTTTTTTTTTATTTAAAGAAATATATTTATGTTTCTTAGGCTTTCCCCCAACATATTATCATGAAAATCATTGTTTCATAATTTGTTTTTCAATACATGTACATATATATACATATTACTAATAAAAAACACTTATTTTTTAAATATTTTTTAAGATTCAAAATTTTAATTTTTTTTTTAATAGTTGGTATTTTCCAGTAGTTTATCATGTGAACAAAATATTTAAAATGATTAGACAGCTTTGTTACTGACCAGAAAGTTATTTCGTAGCTTTAAAACCAACAATCATTAATTTGTATACAATTTTAAGACTGACCATATTGATTTTTACTAATATAAAAAAAATTACCGTTTGAATATAAAAAATTTTTATTTACATATTATAACATTAATACAGGATTTAAAAAAAAATAATTGCATGTTAGAAATAAAAAAACATTTTAGTAAAAAGAGAAAACCATCTTAAAACTTGAAACTTAGTAATAGCAAAAAATGCTTAAAACTATTGGTAGCAATGGCAATTATTTTAAATGTTTAAATAACTTAAAAACTAGATAGTAAATAATTTAACCAGATAATATATGATCTATTTATAATGAAAAACTCAAAAATAAAATGTTTATCATCGGAAAAACAAAATAATAAAACGTAAAATCAAAAAAAATAAGTATGCTTTAAAGTTTTTAAAAACAAGTGCACAATTTGTTTACTGTTTGTCCTGTATTTGTCTAATACACTGAACACAAACTTTTTTTGAGCATTCTAAACATATTGGATTAGCACAAAATTTGCACATAAATCTGGTTTTTCGCTTTAACCGTGGAGGGCAGATGGTGCAGGTCTTCTTCTGCTGAAGAACTTCGTTGTCTTGGTCTTGTGGAGCATCTTCTACTTTCAGGATCCTCTTCAAGGTAAGCTTCATATCTGTTCGAAGATATCCCTTTTCAAGTCTTCGTCTCATCAATGGTTCTGTCAGCATTTTAGCCAAACATTTCAAAAAATCCAGTCTGCTCAGTTCTGGGGTGTCAGCATAAGCATTTTACAAGACATAGCTGTTTACACCGGAAGCAATGTTTACCATTGTGTAGAATATGACCATAGGCCATCTTTGTGTACGCCTTGAACATGAGTAGTTAGAGCACTTCATGTCAATAGTGTCCACACCTCCTTTTGTTCTATTGTACTCAGCGATAATTTCAGGCTTTCCTGTCGCTTCGTCGATAGCTGGCCCATGGTGCATGGACGAAACTAATATGACCGCCTTTGCCTTTTTGGGAACGTAAGATATGAGAGTCATGTTGTTGGTGTAGCCATACATTGTACTTTGCACGTCCTTGTTCTTGTTTGGAAGAAAGTCTTGAGGGATCTCATTCTTGTTTTTTTTTTTTAATGTACCTAAATATGTCAATCCCTTTGAATTAAGCTCATTTACAAGTTGAATGGAACTGTACCAATTGTTGGCAGTAAGATTTCGGTTTGAATTTTCAATAGGTTTTATTAGCTTCAAAACAGCTTGAGTTGGAATGAGAAGTTCTTTTTCATCTTGTGCTGTCAGGCCCTTTCCATCGCTACCCTTGCCAGTATAGATATAGGCATTAAATAAGTAGTTATTTTTAACATCTGCAAGGCACTGAATTTTTAATCCGTACTTCGCCGGTTTTTTAGGCATGTACATTTTGAAATTACATCGACCTCTAAAGGGTACTAGCATTTCATCAATGCAAACAGACGCTCCCATCGTGTAGCAAGCTTGGCAGTTTTCTATAAACTTATAGAAAATATTTGATATAGCTGCCTCATTCATTTCTTTTTTTCTTTCGTTTCTATCTTGGGCATTGTCTAATCTGAGAACTTGTAAGAGGAACAAGAACCTTTCCTTTGTGGTAATACATCGGATAATCTCCCTACCAGTACCGTCTGTGGCAAACAAACTTGAAGCATGTTCGTGTCCAGATTTAAAGGCAGCCGTGTACACTAGAAGACCAATAAATCCTTTTAGTTCTATTATATCCAAATCATTGACATATGATGGCATTTTGTTATACTTCGGCCTAACTTTGCTGATTTTTTCGTTTGTCCATTGCACAATTTCCTCTAGAATGTCGTTTGAGAAAAGCAATTCCCATATTTGATCAATATTAGGGTTAGTTCCAAGTTCTCTCGCCTTTGACTTCAATCCTGGCAGTTGCGTAATTATGTTGCTTTGTCTTGTTCGAACAGCTTGATTTCTAGGTTCTTTTCTCCACTTAAAAGCTGTTTTTTTTTGTTTTTATCATTTGTTTTGTTCTTCTTCCATAATAGTAAACTTTGTCTCCTCTAAGGCGTGGTGCCGGTATTTCGTCATTTTGTGGTAAATTTTGAAGATTCCCAACATCTACTTCATTAGCTGCATTTTCTTCATCATTATTCCAGTTATTAATACTATGTATACTGTCAAGACTAACAGGCATTAAATCAACGTAATTTGCTTCTTGATTTAGTTCCTCTTCTTGGCTTACATTCATATGTTCTGAACCCGTATTAATATCTGCATTAAAATCTGCCTTTCTTTTTAAATCCACTTCATTATTACAAACAGAGTCAAATACAACTTCCCTCTTCAATGTCACTATTTGCACTTTGTTCGCTAGCTGAATCATGATCACTTTCAAATATGTAATCTGGATCCTCATCACTATCATCCAATTCAATATCAAATTCTGATTCATCTTGAAAAGTTTCATTTACCAAATGTTCTAATTGCCTTTCAAATTCGGGCAATTTTGAGTTTAAAACTCGTATAGTAGGTGGCCGGGAGCTCCTTCTTACACTTTCAGAAGATGTAGTAGGCACAGAGTCACTATCCATAGTGAAAACTTAAGAGAATCACATAAAATGAAATAAAACACAATTTACAAACTGTCACTTAACTACTATAAAACGTTTATCAGACCGCACAAAAACTTGCGTAGATACTATAGAACGTTTCCTGGACCTCGATCGCTAAATATCTCATAAACGGCAATGACCTTACTCTCTCGCTTACTCATGCTTACTGACACAAACAAGTTAGGAGGGTACTGACATTGAGGGGGTTTCAAAGCGCATAGTGGGGGAGAGAAATAACGGAACATTTTCATCGCGGTCTAATAGACGGTCTATAGTAGTTAAGGGTTAACCTAATGGTATGCTAGCTATTGTAGGATACGTTAGAAGAATCAAAATTTTATTGTAAATTCATTGAATACACAGCAAATGTTTTACGCATTTTTTATATAAAATTTATGTTTAAAGATCATTAATGCCAACAAGTTGTGGCTTACTTAGAATTCATTAGTTTTAATGTTCCCATTTCTTATCGTGGAACTGTATTTAGATCATTTTCATGTCGTTGAGATAACTTTCACAATCAAATGTTAACTTGAAACCTTTAATACGAGTAAAAGATAAATCATTATCGTTTTTACTTTGCATGCATTAAAGAACCACGTTAAATATCACGCACACGTTGAAAAATTTGTTCAAGTGTTTTAATATATTGATTTGGTTAACAGTTAATCTTTAAAAACTTAGAGAACTGGCTCAAAAACTTCTAGACCAAGCATTTATATATTTTTTATTTGTTTAAATGAAAAAAGAACAAAAGCTTGGGTTTAAATAATTATAAAAATAAATTATGACATCACAAAATTATTTTATTTTATAAAAGAGCTACAATATTTTATTTTTCAATATAGTATTTAAATAGTAAATTAGTGATTTATTGAACAAAGAGGAATACAGTTAAAAGTATTATAATAATACATGCTAATAATACTATTGATTTTACCTTTTATATACATTAAACAAAATTTAACTTTTAATACAAAACTTTGGAAACAAGTTAAGAAACAATTAAGTCATTATATCTCTGATTCTATTTTATTTTGATTCTTCTTCTGTATGTGTCAATGTAATTTAGTACAATTTCTGTGAAACATGAAAATATCAAATTCAGTAAATACTAATTTAAGAAAAAATACTAAATTCGACCACTTAAGCAATAACTAGAGATTAATGCAAGAATGAGCAAGAAACATATGGAGAGTTAATTAAACGAGAAAAAAACAAGGACCGACGGGTTTGTGTCGTCTCTGGCGTTCCTTGCATTAACGTCGAACTAGAGACAGGTCATCACGTATCGGCTGGTTTTTGTGGACGCTCTAATGACTTATTTGGCCAAGTCGTCGATTATTCTCATCAGTCTATCGTTCCGATTAATTAACTTTGAAACAATTAAAATAAAAAAATTCTCCTCGGACGTGATTTTATCTTGTTTTAATTACAAACGGCTTGTTTACGAAAAACGCGGAGAGGGAGTTCGATGGCCGTATAAGGAATTGTTTGTGAAGATATTGTTCTTCATAAATTAATAAGTTCATGTTAACAACTTATTACGTATTTTATATTCGATGTTAATTAAAATTTGTAAATAGTTTGTAGTTTCACCAAGTCCATTTAATATTTGTTTTACTTTAGGCTGGTAGTCGGAATAGCATGTAGCTCAGTAGAATAAAAATTGGTATAGGTACATCCAGTGTTTTATATATATATACATGTTTCTCACCTTTGACTGTTAGTCTAGAAACAAGTTGTAATTCGCTAGCTTTAAAAATGAAGAATCGCCAGAAACACACAAAAAAGGACATTTAAATAAATATAGAAAACAGACGACTGTGCCAACCACAGTAACACGCTGCTCCCCACTTCATAGATAGTGGGAGAAATCCTTTTTCAAGTATGTTTTCTTAATGGTTTCTATTTCATACGACGACGGGAAATTAGTTTTCAGTTCCAGTGCTTTGAATTCTACTTTACCGATGACATTCGATTTTTCTTATAATTTTTATAATTAGTTCCTTTTAAGCTTTGTGAAAATTTAGTAATATTGCTTTTGATATATCGATAAATTGCTTTCGATATATCGATATATTGCTCTCGATATATCGATATATTGCTCTCGATATATCGATATATTGCTCTCGATATATCGATATATTGCTCTCATATTGATATATTGCTCTCGATATATCGATATTTTGCTTTCGATATTGTAATATGTAAACATAAGAAATTTATTTAGGGTTGGGTTGGTTCAGAATCCAAAGAATAGGTGAAGAGTAACAGATTATCGTATAAGAAAAGTGAACGAAGACTGTTGAAAATATGTAAAGATAATTTTGCAGAAGACCATGTGAACATTCTCTAATATGCCTTATATTAAGTAACGTCACTGACAGAAGAAACACATGTATTTAAAATATGCATTCATACGAGCAAACAACAAACACACTCGCAGAGAAAAAAATGTAAATTGTGTGCGACCACACGGGAGAAATGTAAAATTTTAAAACAACTTACGAAATGAGGAAGCAAAATTTCCATTTCAGAGGTATTACCAATTAAACTATACATTGTGGTATCATTAACGGGTTATGCCTATGACGTAGGACAATCTGTTACACTTTTATACCCAAGTCAAATATACTAAACTATCAATGTGTTCGTGGCCTAACCGGCTAAAGCGCTAGTCTATTGGGGTGGACTCTACTGGTTCGAATCTCTGCAAGACCAAAACTTTTTCAAACAGAAGAAACAGAGCGTTTCACAATAGGCCTAGAGCGTTTCACAAAATTCGTTACGGTAAAAACCGATTCACCCGCCAGCAAACATAGCACCGAGGTGCGCCTATAGTTTACACTTCAATAAACTGAGTTGTACTGAGAAGCTTATTTCAATTCTTACACGTAGGCCTGCAGTAGCTGCTGCGGACCAAAATTGAAAATTAAAACAGTTGCGTATGCTAATTTCTTTAGTAGACGAGAATCGATACAAGCTTTAGTGTTTTAC
>JAGFPH010012716.1:0-29004 GCA_018207615.1 Philaenus spumarius | reverse complement strand
TATTTTTGAAAGACAAACTCTCATATCATTTCAAGTTCCTTCAAGGCCATAGGCAGGAAAATTTTTCAGGCGGGGGGTTCAGGTCAGAACCGGGATTTTAATTTAAACCCATTTAACACTGCTAAGGACGCACTTGTGAGCTTGACACTGAACACTATGAGAAGCTTCCGACGCACAGTGCATTGTACACCAACCCCATATTGGGAGTATTTTCAATTCACAGAGCATTGCGTGCTTCGCACCTCAACCCCCGTATTGGGAGTGTTTTCAATACGCAATGCATTGCGTGCTTCGCATGCCAACCTCCGTATTGGGAGAATTTTCAATACACAATGCATTGCGTGTTTTGTTAGAGTAAAGTATTTTTGTTGAACCTTCATAGTTTTCTTATTTTAGTTAAGATCTAGCTCACAAGAGAGTAAGGCTGTAACCTACTGCATCCATGTGTATTGTGCATAGTAGTTTAGTCAAGCAAATCTAAATATCAGTATGCATGCAATGCACAATGTTGTTGGATCCTCTGCTGTGTCTCTATTTTATAATTTAATTTGCACTTTTAAACCTAGTATTAATTTTTAGTACTAAATTTCGGGACTTCGGAAGGGGGGTTGACCCCCTAACCCCCCTGGCTTCGGCCTTGAGTTCCTTAAGTCTTTCTCTCTTCTTTGTTTTAATATTTACGAGTGAGCATCATCCTATTTCACAGAGAAATGATGTCAAAAACTGCAATAAAATATTAAGTGCTTTAACCCTGATATCGTGGATATTCTTTCATAATTGTTATCCAAAATAAATTCAGGCTCATTTCTGAGTGCTTCAATCCTAAGGTACAATTAATTGTGACGTATATCAATTATTTCTTCGGCTTCTGCAAGACTGAACTCTCTCATTTCTTATGTTGACTCTACAAAAGTATTTAGAATCCAGTCGTACAAAACATCTAATACGTGTGGGAAATAATGGTTCATTTTTTCTTCTAACAACGTTAAATGATTGTAAACAAGTTTGTGCGAATCTTTATCATTATATTTTCCTTTGGCAACTTGAATTAACATTTCTACATTAATTCCATTTACTTTTATCTTTCACATTTTAATTTTATTTTTAAAAGCTTTAATTTTATCTGCGGATATTAAAACATTTTAATTTCTTCCTTGCATACTGGCTTTTAACTTGTTCAGGTATTCAAGTATGTCTGTTAGATAAGTTGGTTTGAAACATCAAGAATCATCTTGTAATAATTCAGGTTTCTTTTCATGTTGAAAAAACATTAAAATTTCTTTTTTAAGTTAAAAAAACTATTCAATACGTGACCTTGCGAAAGCCATCTCACTTCGGCATGAAGAAGCAGATTATGTTATTGTGGTGAGATTGCATCTCTTCACATAGTTTACAAATATACGCAATATTAATATTCCATCTTTGATACAATTAACCATTATATTGGTTTTTTTTATACTATTTTTAATTCAAGACCAATTGTCTTTGCTACCAATGATTCACAATGAATGAAGCAGTGAGTTATTACAATGTTTTCATTTTCCTTTATAGCGTATGAAACAAATCCTTTTGTAGTTCTAACCGTTCAAGGGTTAACCATTCTGTACATTTACCCGCACAAGACTTCAATGTAGACCATTTGTATTAAAATATGTATTCATCATATCAAAAAAATCTTTTACAGTCGTAGTTTTTTTTTCTTCAAATTCCTTGCAAAAAAAAATTAGTCCAATATTTCATCCTCTTCAATAAATCGAGTGAAGACAAAGTAATTGTGCTTTACCACCAATATCACAAACAAAATTATTTCGATTCGGTTATTTTATTTATAATTGATTTTTAAATATCAACTGATAGATCATTAATGCGTCTGCTCATAGTGTCGTTTGACAAAGGAATCTCTTTTATTTAATCTTCTGCTTCAGCACCAAAAGTTTTTCTCACAATTGCTGCACCAATAATGTGAGCCTTCAATCCTTTTGCAATTATTTTGACGACTAAATAACTGGCTTCTTGAAGACGGCAATTGCATATTTCTTATCAAATGTTTAAAACATTGAAGTGGTTTTTTAGACAAATGATCATGTTTTGTATATAAATGTCACAATAGTTTACTGGGAACCATAGCTTCATTTAATAAAACCAAACCACACACAATAC
Organism: Philaenus spumarius; assembly: GCA_018207615.1. Lineage (NCBI taxonomy): Eukaryota > Metazoa > Arthropoda > Insecta > Hemiptera > Aphrophoridae > Philaenus > Philaenus spumarius. The sequence goes on along the minus strand of JAGFPH010012716.1, from coordinate 26,844 downwards.
ATTGAGGTCTGGGAATTAATTTATCATCGCATCATGTAAATCCCATTTTTAGGTAACTGTCTTGATATTAAACTAAAATAACTCACAAACAACTACACAACGTAAGATAATACAGAGAAACCATTAAAGCTGTGTTGACGAAGTTGTGTTTATACTGACTAGTGGTGGGGGGACCGAATAACCAAATTCTTAAACACTATAAGCAAGCTAATTTTAATTTATAATAAGATGATAGTTTCAAATATTTTAAAAAGGTTGTATGAGTGTAAAAGCGTAGTTAACAATACAGCAGTAAAATCTTTCAACCAGTTTTAACATTTTTTTGTCCAGCATTTCACAAAATCTTATTGCCTCTGTCTCTGGTGTTTTACTAGTGTTTGTTTGTTGCATAACGTTAAACAATCAAATCTTCACTAATAGAGCTCTCAATTTTTAATAATTTACTAGTGATAATTGATTTGTTAGTTTTGCTAACGTAGTCACTTCTTGATGATTAGAATCTTCACATTTTCTTATTTTTCATACAAAAATTTTATATTTGACGACATAATTAACTTCAATATTGTATTATAAAATTCAAGTTAAGTTAATAATTTATATTTTTTTGTTAATGTCTGAACATATAACAATAATAAAAACAACTAGGCCTACTTACTGCATTCAGCCCGTTTAGCACTACTACCACTTCTAATCATTGCACGGAACAGAAGAACTTATCACTAGTAACTAGTTTGTTGTACAAGTAGTGTCATTAGAAGATAAGGATTGTGCACCATGTTGTGAGTCACAAAGCCAGTCAAGGTTAGTAGAAAAGACCACATACCTTGGTGATTTAGTGCAAATACATAAGAAGTAAATAAAATAGAAACATAAAAAACAGAAGTTTAATAAACTTTATTTATTTTAATTTGATTATTTAAAACTTTTGCAGCACCCTTTTGTCATACTTCCAGCACCCACTTTGAGAACCACTGATCTAGAGACTGAATTGTCAAAGTATAAATATGTGGTGCCACTAAACATAAGTGTATGCCCGTATTTCCTATTTCTCTTTAGTTATGCACTTAACAATAGTAACACAAATGTGCTTATTTCAGGTCGCTTAATAAATGTAATGTTGATCGAACCATTGATGGAACCGTTAGAATCTACTGATAGTTCTTCTGAAGAATCTGAAGAAGCCGACTGTATACAAAGGAGGGTGATCACAGTTGATGGAGAATCTGAAGCCGACCGACGTATAAAAATAACAGTGATAACAGAAGGTCTCAATGTGCGCCCTTAATCTTTAATATTTAGTTTAAAATGGTGAATTTTCCAAATATTCATAGAAGTTTATTTCCACAAATAGTTTTTATAGCATGCTTTTGCAATTAATAACATTCACATGGGACCAAAGGTTTAGAAGTGTAAAACATGTTTCATTGTTATGTCTTGTAGGGCGAGCAACATGTAATTTATAACATTATAGTTTACACCTAACTCCCTGCTCATTCTCCAAATTTTAGTTTATTTGTGAATAAATTGTCCATAAGTATTTTACTGTACGAGTACTGAAATGTCTATTCCAAAAAGTTGGCTGCAATTGTTTTGCTGTGCCAACTTTTGGAACACACTATGTAATAATATTTGCTAAGTCGTAGCGTATGCAACATTAAAGGTGCTAGTGAGAAGTTTAGAAGGCTTGCTTCGCTTGTACCTTTAAGGCTATCATGGTACAATCTTTGCATAAACTACTAAGTTTGGTTGCTAATTCGGTACATTTTGGAGGTAACAAGTGTTGATAACCATATAGCGTTAGGCGTTATAAAAATAAAAAAAATTGTAAATAAAACTTGTTAAAAAAATTTGAAATCAAGAAAATATTCTAAGTTACAAATAAAAAAATATTCAGTTTAATAAAAAGATTATATGTGAACTATCCTTTAATTATTACTCACTTTATTACTGAACTTCAATAAAAACACTCTTTAATTATTTTACTGTACTTTAAAAATCAAAAACAAACACCTACTTAATCTCAAATCTTACTTGTTTACCTTTTGAAGATTGACAGTTCACACATAATTCATCTATGCTCTATGATCTCATCTGGGACTACACTGTGCTACGTTGCACGCCCACGTCACAGCACAAAGCTTGTATTGCACAACTTTGTACCATGATTTTAGCGCCAAACACACTTAGCTCCAATATAGCTTCACATGAGTCACATTTCTTTGCTTTGCATATCATACTCTATACAAAAACTTACTTTAATCTAATTTTCCGGGGTGTGTTTCGTTAAGCTGCTCTCTACATGGATATTTGTGGCAAATAATAAAATCTAAGACATCGTGACAAATAACTAAACTTTTTACTCACTCATATTCCAAATATTTTTACAAGAGAAAAATTCATTCAAATTACATGGAACACAAAACATAATTTTATGATCTAAAACATACAACTTAAGATTTTATGAAAAATGAGACTCAATTTACTTTAGAATATTTGAAAAAAATTTAATTTAAGAGCAGACTGACAAATTACTATATTTTACTATTATTAAAATTTACAAAATTGTCCAAAAGTTGAAAATGTACCTAGGTTTTTTCACTTATATATTTTTTTATATTTGCATGTCACAAGAAGTTCACGAGACGCATTGTCAATTTGTTAGTCACATGGTCACATAACTCTATCAGCTGAATCCTTCTAAACCATTCGATGAATTTCAATGACTAAGAGTACATACCTAGTCCTTTAGTTGAAGTTAATTTTGAAATCTAATTTCTCACTCTCACTTGCAAATATCTCATTTGTAACAAAACTCGCCGACTGCACACCTTTGACCAAATCACTTCTGCACCATATTGTCTAGCTCTCTCTGCAGACGTACAAAGCCTTCGGAAATCTTCATCGCTGCATACCAGCACTGCTATATCAAATTTTTTCTCTCCTTAACTAACTGTAAACACCTGTGATGTACATGATTAAGTCATATAGTTCTTTTTGTTAATTTTTTAAATACTTTGTAACTAACTGTTCACTATGTGACTTTAAGATATATTGTTTTAGACTTTATTTTAATAAGAACTGTTCTTATTGTTTTGTATTTACACTTCAAATTATCAATGTTCCAATTTCATACAAGTATATGACACACTTTTATTAAACGATGTATTTTCTTATTTATTAAAATTTAAGTCTGCTTTTAGTTTACATATTAAAGTCTGCTTTTTATCCATTTATTTAAGTTATTACAATGTATTTGTTTTGCATCTTTGATTTATTTATATAATATACACAAATGAAATTTACTCAGCATTGATTACTAAATCTTGCGTCTCTTATTTTACTAGACCCCTCATTCTTTGTAACCTTTTTATATGTATATAAGTATTTTACCATGGTTTTCTCGTTACTCAGATCGCATATGTCACAACCATAAAAAAAGGTATTCACCTTTAAACAAAACACATTATCCAGGATATTCAAACATCTCACCTGTATGAACCTGCCAAATGTGTGTACCAGCTTCAGAAGCTCTGAACTTATACTAGAAGGTTGTGAAGGTAAGAATAGCACATTGTCTAACCATAGCAACCCCATCCTTGTAGGCAGCCCCAGAGCCAGGCACTCTGTTATCAACATCTGCTACTAAATGTAATTCTGACACACCTAAATGAAAAAAAACAACACTGTTTAACTGCATGGGTGTTTACAAGTAAATTACCTTCACAAGCAGGTGTAAATTGATGAATAAGCATCCTGAAAATATTTACTGTTTGTAAAATTTGTTAACTTTTAGAAACAGCTCAGACAAATTATAATGTATGGATTATTCTCCTCAATGCATCAAGTCTCTAGGTACAAGAGAAAGTATTATGTCTCCACGAAACCCTATGGAAACATCTGACTAAAATATATCTAGGCTATAGAGAAATATTACTACTTTTAAATTGTCTTGATCTCTTACGCTTTTAAATTGTCCTGCCTTAAAGGAAGAGCTTGGCAGCCCAGCAGTATTTCATATATTTAATTGAATAGTTGTTTGATTTTCGTCCCATTTTAAAGTTTTAAAAGACATAAAATAATTTATTGATCTTTCATGTTACTGAAAATTTAAGCATTATTTATTTTGGAATCGTGATATGATCAGGAATTGGGGAGCGGATTGATGAAGTGGTTAAAGACGCTCCTCAAGTTGGAACCTATAACATATTTACGTGGAGTTGATCCCAGTTACTGGTATTCGGTTTAATTGTACTGTATGCTGCTCCCTATCTTCATTAGTCCAACTAGTTTAAAGTAAATACATTAAGGGGGAAAACAAAATGGGTAAATTAATTAGCTATATTTTTTAAACATTCACTTTTTAAAATCTATTATTGGTCTCTGATGATAAGTTTTCTGCAACTTACAGGAATGTTGTACGTTATGCTTTATCTTGGTAAATATCATTGATTAGTTTAGTTGATTATTATTAACTGTTTAGTGTGAATAAAGTTATTTCAAATTATTCCAAAATTCTATCCCAAATCGTACTCAATATAGACCTACTAATGTCTACCATAGAAGCAAAACAAATTGGTCAAAAGCAAAAGCGTTATAAACATATACAATTTATTTATAAACATATGATTAAAATTTCATTTATATTTCATTTGTTCTTACATATGGCTACAAAATTTAAAAGCAAAGCTACTGATTATAATTTGAACATACTTTAAATTATATATTTTTTTAATATTTAATTTGTTCTTACATAGGCCTACAAAATTAAAAAGCAAAGCAACTGATTAGAATTTGAATATACTTTAAATTATTATTTTTTTAAACAGAGAGAATATAAGTGTCTACCTTGAAAAACCAACATAAATAATTAACTTACTTTTGCCTTTCTTCCATTATGGAGAATGTATTTATTACGTTTCTGAAATCAATGGTTTATATTTGTTAAAAATATATAAAATTTTTGTTCAGTTCCTTTGAGGGCTACCTTGACCTACTGACCCCATTCCCATGGCAAGGACTGCACTTCCCAAATCAAGTACCTGCTGTCTAAAATAGACATCCCAAAAGTTAAAAAAAATTATAGACTATTAATAACAACAACGTATCAACAACTAATAATAACAGTCATGGTGGTTATCATTTATATATTAATGTTTTCCAATGTGCAGCACTATCTTTCAAAAAAAATGTTTTCATAATTTTTCACAAACGTTTGGATTTGTTATAGTTTGTCTGTAAGATATGAGTACCTCTTACACCAGTGCTTTTTCAAAATTTTCGCTGCAGTATCTTTAAAAATAGAGAAGATGATGGAGTATTTATCTTTCAAACAATACAACACAACAGGATCATATAAATTTTTTTTTTAGCAAAACTTTGAAACTAGTGTTCACTAAATATCAAAATTCTAACAAAATACTCATCTAAATCAGTATTTTTGTTAACAATTAATTATTAAAAACGTGTAGATTGATAAATATTATTAAAACCATTTCAAAAGTCGCCACTGTGATAAAAACTAAATTATCTTAATAAATAGAGACAACAAAATTTATGTGGTTATCACCAGCAAATCAAAAGGTGACAATGCAAAAATAGAAAAGCTCATTAATTTAGTAATTCAACAAAAGACAAATAAATAATTATGGTTTCGATAAATAAATAACATAATAATAAATAAATATACAGGACTGTAAGGGGGCCCTGCAACATGTTAATAGGTGAAAATAAAATCTTAAAACTCATAAATCTTAACAGCTACTAAAAGATTTTATTTCTTAAAAATTACTGAAGGCTGTCAGACGGTGTAGAAAGGCCAAAACAGATCAATATTGAAAATGGGACCGAGTTGAAACCCTTTCGTTCCAGGTGCCTTAACTAACCCTGGTGAAATTGAAAGATTTACAAAAACAGTAAATTGAAGAAATGTTAACATTAAAATTAACAGTTTCCTGGACCTCCGATACAGGTAGTTTTGTAGAGATGGTGTAAGGCAAGGCAATACGTGAAATTGCATTCTATCTTATCCAAGAGCTAGACTGAAAGATGGAGAAGGAACGGTTGCGGGTAAGCCTAGCTCAATTTAAAATATTTTGTCATGTTCTAAATAGAAAAAATATGTCAGTTTCATATTTTATATATCTTTTTTATAAAGTGTGATGTATCAAAATATAAATGTCTACTATGAGGAACAAGCACACCTTTAACTTGGTTTATGTTTCAAACAGATATTTTATAATCATCATGATAAATGCTTATGCCATCATATACAGACCCAGCGTTGATAACTATAATCCCAATAATATGATTATATCTATCCTAGAAATTCACTGTGATTCTAACCAGAGATAACCATCATGGCACCAACCCAGCACAGCACAAACCTGGTAACCATGGTTTATACAACTGTACAATTATCTATATAATCTATATATATATAAGCGAAATACCACTCACTCACTGACTGACTCACTCATCACGATTTCTCAAAAACTACCGAACGGATTGGAATAAAATTTGGTATGTAGCTTCCTCTAGGGCCATAGGTGCTCACTAAGAAAGGGTTTCAAAAAATTCAAAATTTTAGGGGGGTTTGGGGGGATCAAAGTTATTAAAATCGATTTCTTCAAAACTATTGAACGGATTGAAATGAATTTTTTTGTGTAGCTTCCTCTATTGCCATAGGTGCTCACTAAGAAAGGGTTTGAAAAAATTAGAAATTTTAGTGGGGGTTTGGGGGGTAAAAATTACTAAATCACGATTTCTCCAAAACTACCGAACGGATTGGAATGAAATTTGGTATGTAGTTCCTCTAGGGCCATTAGTGTTCATTAAAAAAGGGTTTTAAAAAATTGGAAATTTTAGGGGGTTTTGGGGGTAAAAATGACTAAATCACGATTTCTTCAAAACTACCGAACGTATTTCAATGAAACTTTGTATGTAGCTTCCTCTAGGGCCATAGGTTCTCACTAAGAAAGGGTTTGAAAAATTCGAAAATTTTAGGGGGGGTTGGGGGGATCAAAGTTATTAAAAACGATTTCTTCAAAACTGCTGAACGGATTGGAATTAAATTTGGTATGTAGGTTCCTCTAGGGCCATAGGTGCTTACTAAGAAAGGAAATGAAAAATTTAGAAATTTTAGGAGGGGTTTGGGTGGATCAAAGTTACTAAAATCATAATTTCAAATCTTTTATTATTATGACAATAGTGCTTTTATTACTTAAGATCTATGTATATAAAAGCCAAATACCACTCACTGACTGAACACTTAAAAAGAATACAATTACGTAAAAAAGACTGAAAATACCAACCACCACGGGCAACGCCGTACGGGTCAGCTAGTTATTTATAAAAACACAATAAGTTTAGAGCACACCTAACCAAGGCCTCAACACTAGCAAGGGATGATGTCTCTGTCTTACGTTGGCGGTGCCCCTAGAGTATCAATAGTTGGCGGTGTTCAGATCTATCTCCATTTTGCTCCTTTGTATAGTCACCATGACAACAACCACCCTCTCTCCTGACCTCCACTGACGGATCTGCTTCGATTCAACATACTCAGAAGACAGCGATCTACCACAAATGGGGCCAAATAGAGGAGACCTCTGGACTTTTGCACTTCTTAAAAATAAGTCTACATCCGACTCATGAAGCTAGTGGGCCACTTCTGAGACATTACGGTCGCTTGCTGACGACGACCCGGGGCCCGCTTTCTCACCCCTGACAGCCGCCGGTACTGGAGATCCTACTCCCTGCACCGTAACTTTATTCTCCTGCTGACTTACATTCATTATATGATTTGTAATAATAAAATAAAAGCTGTGATTATTTAAAAAAGTTCTCAGGACTTACGGCCCCTTAGGACGCGAAGTGTTATTGGTTTTCCGCGAAACGTCGTGGTTGTGTATACTGTATATTAATTTGTTTACAGGATTTTGTGTTGCGTTTTTGTGTTTGTTGTGTAACGCGAAGCCTTGCTTCGAAATATTTTGATTTGACGACACTACATCATGTCTAGCAACTGTACATTTGGAACAGCAGTAAAGGTGGGTGAAGTCCATTAAGAGTTTAGTCTATATACTATAATATTATAAAGAGATAAAATTTGTTTGTTTGTTTATTTGTATGTATGCGGTAATCTCTGGAACTACTGAACCGATTGAAAAAATAGTTTTACTAATAAAAAGCTTTACTATCCCTGAGTATCATGCTATAATTAATTTTGATAAAAACGTTTTTTATTTAAATATTTGTAAATTTAGTCGGAAAAATTTTTTAGGTTATGTCTATACTGATGAATTACCATAGCAAACAATTGAATAAAATAAGAGGCAAAACAGCTGTCTGCTCTAATATTTCCATTAACGCCTGATTTCAAACTTTGAAGCAACTATTTCTAACTCTTACATTAGGTTTTTATTAAAGTGTAGACCAGAGCCTTGCTGGTTCTTTTAACCTTTGTTATGAAATAAATATACGAAATAATTTTATTTGAACATTTAACATTATTTCCCATCTTAGCTTTGGGGTTATTATTAATCATACACCTTTATTATTATTAAAAAAAAACACACAACATGATATGTGTATAGAATATTCCAACGGGGTTGGCGTGCGGAGCACGCAGGGGTTTCCCCTAGTAATTTATAAAAAAAATGTGTTTCAATTTAAATTACCTTATTTCCATTGCTAAAGTATTGTTTTTCATCATGACAGCAAATTACAGCAGTTAAAACGCAACAGGCTCTCAACATACTAATTTCTAGAGGAATATCGAAATTAAGCGTACATCTTAGAAATTCTATAACTTTTGATTGGTTGAAGGTAAAATAGCAAAAGTGTATATCAAATTGAAGAAAATTTAATGCTCTACATTTTTGTTTCTGAAAATTTTTCTGAGGAACGGTCGTAGGATTCATTAGAAGCAAATGTTTAACAAAAAGAGAGAGGTAAACACGATTGTCGATTTTCAATAACTTATATCTAGAAACTCGTTGGGAATTTGAGAAATACTTATAGAAACTATTTTATAGTAAATTTAATTAAAATTCATTTTTATTTGAAACATTATTTTCTACAGTGCACCGTTTCCGAGATATTAATGAAATACCTAAAAATGGGACCTTTCCACCCCCCTCCCGCCTTATGCTCACCTCCCACTGGTGGGGACTTTTAGTATGTTTACCTCCTAACTACTCCTAACAAAGTCCTTAAGTCAAAAATTATCGCATATTCCATGCACTCTACACCCCTCTTTTGAGCACTCATTAACTTCCGAGCGTCAGCGTTATTGTAAGTACAGTTAGCAACGTTGTGATTTAAGATGCAGATTGTGGGTTTTTGAAGTGAACAAATTAAGGGGAAAAAGATTTTTTATAGATTTGCAGACTAGCTTTTATAGTAAATAATTAGTATGATTAGTAATTATTAGTTTGATTGGAATTATATTTTTAATTTTCTTTGATTTCTTCTAAATTCGCAATTTTGTCTATTTAGCGAATATTTTAGTGAGTAAAGTTAGCAACATTGCGATTTAAGATGGATATTGTGGTTTTATTTTTCATTCTAGGGCAAGGATTGTTTTATAGTTATAGTGTTGAATAAAATGTTGTTTTCTTTCAAAACCGTATAACTCATTCAGTTTCCTTATTGTTATAGTTCTTATTATACAATTTTAATATATTAACAATTTTGATTAAATCATAATTACTCGGACCATGAATGTATGGTACAATATAGTGATAGAACAAGCAATAGCGCTACAAATTAATGACAAGACTTGTAGTAATACAGTAGATTAGCGATGGTGTTGTCAGCGCGCCAGTTCACAAAACAATCAAACCAACTCGTCACTATACCACAGCCTACATGCTAAACTAAGCATTTTACAAAGAAATGTAAAGAATAATTTTGTCTTTTTTGGTTGATTTCCAACAACTTTTACGCATTGACAAATCACCTGCCCAAAAAATACAAAACTTTCTCGCTATGCCTAAATTTCATGTCATATGTATAAACACAACGTGGACTTTCTTTGTTTTATATTTTTTCCCGCTGCATAAAATATATTTTTATATTTTTGTTTGATACCGTCAGCACAGTCATAGTGTTTTAAAATTTCAGAATTTTATCTCAACACTAAGTGTGTGTTCAAACGGTGTTAATGAAAAGCGGCGAATTAAAATGTGTACCGTTCGCTCACAGAAAATCTGGTGTTTTCACCTATAAGTGGGCGTGGTCGGCTTCAACTAACGTAATGCCTTGTGCATGGGCTTTGCCAGTCTATAGTATTCCTTGGTCGTCGGTGGAACCCCATAAATCTAGGAAAGCATGGCGGTTGAATACTTTGATTTTCTCCCATGATTAAATATTGCATCGAAAAATACATAGACCATTTTCAAGGTATCAAAGAGATAGGATTGAAATGACGCGGCGTCCCGATTACTTTTGCAGCTCATGTACACTGAAACTCCGATAGGTATCAGAGAGATAGGATTGAAAACTATCGCGGCCGTCCTGACCTGACCCCCCCTCCCGAAAAGTTTTCCTGGCTACGGCCTTGACCACACACTGACTGACCTATTAACTGATCACTGTATTTCAGAAACGGTAATTTCTGAGGAGCTGACATTTTGCATAGTAATCCCTTTTATGACCCTTAGGTGGAAAGTTTTTAAAATATTCAAAAATGGTAAAAAGGAGATTTTAAAAGTTGGAAATATTGATTTAAGACTGAGATTATTCGATTACTCGACTCAGAAAACTAAAGACTTTATGTGACACAACTTACTTTCGAAAACTTTATAACGGACAATTTGATCAATCGGAATTTCTGCAGGCCGCTTCGACGTCATATATCACAAGCCCAAGGCCCCGTTTATACACGAGCGTTTACCCGCTTTTACAATTATATCCAGGGCCGGTGCAAGGAGTTTTTCCTGAACATGCGAGATTCATTTTTGGCGCCCCCCCCTCTATACACAACAACTCTCCTCCGCCTCTATATATATATATAGTTATATACTTCCTTATTGCAATAAAAAATGGGTAGCCTACATTATCAAATGTAAACCAATTGAAATTATTTAATTATACAAAATCAAATTAAAATATAACATTGAGCAACAATTTAAAAAATAAAAGTAAGTATAAAATATGTTCTATACATATACAGTGTATTATATACATAAATAGCTTCGGTCTTTTTGACATTAAATAAATGTATGATAAAATGGAAAGTTAAGTGTGGGGAAGTGGAATACTGAAAACACCAAATTAATCATATTACAATATTTATTTTACATAATTTTAACTTTTTAACATCAAAAGGTAACATTGTAAGATTAACACTACAATATCACAAGTCAATTTGGTAACATCATGACAACGTGGTAAAGGTAAAGGGTTAGGTATAATTGTCAATAAGATAAGGTAACATCGGTAATTCGGTGACATTGTAAGATTGAGGTTAATGTTAAGTTTTTACATTAATATCACACACACACACACACACATACAAGAAAAATGGCATAACTAAATTAAATAAGAAAATACTAAAATCGGACTTTTCTTGCCTTGATCTTGGCGAAGTCTCTCAAAATTGTGTCTGTGTCCAATGAGTTGAGAACGTCGTTCTCAATCGCTAGTGTTGCCAACCCACTAAGTCGTTCTTGAAAAGTGATTGAACGCAGGTAGTTTTTTTTTATTATTTTGAGTTTTGAAAAACTCCTTTCTCCACTGTCTGCTGAGACTGGGAGCGTAAGAAGAATTCTTAAGGCAATAAATACATTCGGAAAAATATCAATAATTCCGTTTTAAATCAGATAACTTAGTGTTGCTTCAGGCGAATTATCTTTAGGTAGCAAAGGTGATAACATAACGATCTCTTTCAGGAGGTCCTCTCCATTTATGCCGCTCTTATTATTTTCTGTCAATACTGCTTCTAGATTCTTGCACTTTTCTTTAAGTTCTTCTTTTTTCACTTTCCCTAACAGTTGCAAGTCATAAAGAAACTTTAAATGGTTGCCATGGTCCCGTAATAGTTCAAATATTTCATTTAAAGAGTTTATTGCCTTGTCCAAAGCAACAAAAAAGAAATCTACTTTAAAGGACGGTTTCCCGGACTTAACAGGTTCGTCTTCGCTCTCATACGAAAAGTGCCGTTTCACTTTTCTTGGCCTCACTTGGACTTCAATGGGGAATTCCGGTGCAACATTTAGATTTTCAGCCAGCTCCCTTGCGTCGGTCATTACACTATTGAGTCCATTTTCAGACCTCATACCATTAAGAAACTCTTTGGCATTTTCAATGAGTTTGAGAGCACTTGGGAGATTGACTTTTTTTTCTGAAGTGTTTTACTAACCAAGTTCACTCTATACAAAATCTCATACCAGATAATTAAGGAGCAGAGAAATCGGAAATCCGTTAACTTCTATAAATAGATAACAGGCTATAAATAGATGTTATACTGTTGTTATTGACACATAATTATTACATTATTAATGATAGTGAAGTTAGTATAAAATGTACGGTGGTCTCGTCTTTAGGGGGGCAAATTTTCCACTGAAACCAAAGGGCGCCGATTTTGAAAGGATGGCACCCTAAACTGGTGTATGTGGTCTTTTGAGCCCGTAAAGAGGCGCCAAAAAGAAATATGGCATTTCTTTTAATTCCCGAAAAGGGCGGTCGGGGCGGTCGCGTTTTTTTAGGTGGGGGGCGAATTTTTCACTGAAACTAAAGGGCGCCGACTCTGAAAGGATGGTGCCCTATAGCAGTGTAGGTTGTCTGTCCCTAAAAAATCGCTAAAAAGAAATTGGGAGTTTCTTTTAAAACCCGAAAAGGGCGGCCACGTCTTTAGGCAAACATTTTTTGGTGCAAAAAATTTTCGGAAAATTTTGAAGGCGCCTTGGTCATGAACTTTTTGCCGGCGCTTCGGCGCCCCCTTCCCGGCGGCGCCTCATGCGTCCGCATGTTCCGCATGGTCCTTGCGCCGGCCCTGATTATATCGGTATAATATTAATGTACACTTTAGTTGTAGGGCGCAACATAACATAATAAATGATATGGTGGAAAGTACTAACGTAATAAAACTGTTTAAAAGGTAGGCCTACTAGATATGATACTTTGAATATACGTTTATAATTCTCACCGTCTTCTGGAAATTCTTTGAATTCTTGATTTTCGGGTTGCGAAGGTACATTTTTTTCGCCGAAAGTTAACAATTTGAATAGTATTCCTGATGGTGGAAACTGTCTCTCAAAATGTGTTTACGAAAAATTTGTTTCAAATTTGTAGCTACGTAAGAATGTTTCAAAATTCAAATTGGGTATGCTGTTGTAATTCATTTCAACGTAGTACCTTTAAAAACGTTGATATCAAAAACATACAATACTCCAATCACGGAAAAATACTACATATCCTAAGAGCTCACTGCCATACCAAGAGCTATTAACGTCAAATTCTGTAAAATTAACAGACATCACGTTTTCTACATCTGAGAAGTAGGCCTAATGTCATTCCCAACTCGCGCTTGAGGAAGTAGTAAGTCTGAAGCAGTTAGACTTGCGCCAACTCCTCCCTACCCCAACTGTAATTTCACACCTTAGAAAATCTCATTACTAAGCATACGCATTACATACTACTCGAAGTTAACTTTGTTCTGCTGACTTAGGCCTATGTTTGATTTTTTTAAGACTAAAAGCACCGACGCCGATGGGTTGTCATCGCCTGTAACCGTCCATTCTCCAACCAAACAAATGTCCATGGCATTTACCCGGATTCGAACCGTGGACCTTGAGCTTTAGAGTCAGACACGCTACCCCTCATCTAAGAGGTCACCTTACTTATGAGTCTAACTGTTTCTTGGAAAACGAAAGATACCAATTTAAATTGTCAGCTGATTATATTCCGGCAACGATAACTGGATAACATTTTTGACTTTAAACCAGGCTAAGATTAGCCTAGGCCAACGTTCTAAATTACGCCTCCTTTCGGGGGTCTGGGGGTGTGGAATTTTTGTTTGCATATTTAACTGTAAAACTCATGTTTTAGAGATTCTCTGGGGGGCTATTTGAGCTATTAACACAGTTTTATTTTTTGCCTTTTTGAATGCATTTTAAACTATTTTCAAAGAAGAAAATTTATAACAATCACGCAGTAACAGCGATTGAAATGCCAAAATGTATGAAAAGCCAATACTTGTAATTTGTAGTGAGCAGATATTGACTAAAAAGAAAGTATTTTGAAAATTAAACGCACTACTAAATAAACAACACTGTCTATGTACTAATGACAATCAAAATATGTACATAGTTTTAAAATTTCTTCTTTATAGCTTGGGGCCAGGCCCCGCTAGACCTTCCTCAACACCCCCTCTCTCTCTTTCAAGGCTTGTGCAACCCGGACGCTCGCTACTCACGCTCGACTAGAAGTACAAACATGTTTCGTTTTTCCCGCGATCTGCGTCCTTCACAAGCCTGCGCCCTAGGCAATGTCCTAGGTCGGCAATACGGGTAATCCGGGCCTGCTTTATAAACCGTAACAAGTTAATAACTGCATAACTGCAGTTTTCTTCCATAGAAATCATTCTCACTGTCTATCAATTCAAGATTAATCTGTGTCCACGCCATGTCCACCACAGCCCACAGAACACTAGGCCTTATCGATCACAGAAACAGCCGACGACCCGACTCTCTATACTAGTGATGGGCAAAACGATTCTTTTCATTGAATTGAATCATTGGAATCAACTCACTCAAAAGAATTGAATAAGGAATCGATTCATTTCGTTCATTTGATTCATGACGTCATCACTCTCACAACTCATTCGTTCGTCTATGTCGGATGGTTTGGCGCCTTTTTTTCTTAGTCTATAATACGCCTCGCCTGTTAAGTTCGTTACTACCGTAACTGATTATTTGTTAGGTATAGTTTTAGAATAAATTGCAGATATCTTTTTAAACTGTTCAATATTTATTAGTGACGTTGGATTAAATTAATAAACACTTTTTTTTCTTTTGTAACACAACATTTGTTTACAAAAGTTAATAATTAACTGTACAATACCATTTTTATTTTATAGTGTTTGTACTTATCTCGTATAAATATTTAGAGAATTATTTGGATTTGCGTGTTTTGATTTCTTTTACTAATCCTTGTAACTATTGGTTTTATTTACTTTTATTCTACATATTTTTAGTTGCATTTATTTACACTGATATACAATAGGTAATAATTCCTATAAATCAATATTTTACACTATTATACACTGTACTTATGAAATACAAACTTAGTAATTAAATTTAAATTAATAATAAATATATTTTTATTTTACTTTAAAATAATTGAATCCATTTTATTTGAACAGGATAGTAATGAATCATAGCAGACTCGAGGGATGACTAAGCGTATTACTGCGTATGAATCTGAAGTCGTTCTTTTGATTCATTTGAATCAAATAGGTTCAGTTATTCATTGAGTTGGGTAGTTGAATTTATTCGTTCACCAAAAGAATCGATTTATTTTCGAAGCGAGTCATGAATCAATCGAGTTCGTGGATCGCACATTACTACTCTAAACTATAGGCCTACAGTCATCCAGTCACAGTCACAGGGAGTCACATTTTCTAAGCATCAGCAATAACGTCTAGTTGTACGTTGTTTTACGATTGTATTTGGTGATATTTGAGTACACAATGTCCAACAATTTGTTGCAACAAAATCCAAGGCCTTATTTAAAGAGCCTAGTAGGCAAACTGGTCATGATAAAACTAACTCAGGGACCAGAATATAAAGGATATCTTGTGTCTATAGATGTCCGTATGAATATTCATTTAGCCGAGACTAAAGAATACATTGATGGAAAATATAATGGTTACTTTGCCGAACTTTTTATTAGATCCAACAACATTTTGTACTTCAGAGGATTGGAAGAAGACGAACAAGTGAATTAAAAGAAGATTGAACATTCCTCATTGTAAATGGTTGTACTTTTGTAAAATAAATACGCAGTGTTTGTAGACCAAGGTATAGTTTTATAAATATTCATTTACTTGGGCGAGTCTTTCCTGTTAAATTTTTAACTTGGCCGAGCAACAGCTTCTAAACCTATATCACAGAAATTACAGTGTAGGCCTACACCACATTATTGAGATCGTAGCAGCTGAAGAACATTTTTAGGAAATTTAAGTAAGGCGTACCTGAACATGTTAACATACGAACTTGGAACAGGAAACATTGCGACCGGTAATGTCGAAATAAGGGTACATACCCTCTAATCTATAACGACAACCTAAAAATGTTTTCAGGAAAGTAATGGTACCGACCAATTTATAAAACGGAAACATAATGTGACTGGTAAGTTAGTATATCTTCAAGTTCTTTAGGTCGGCATTTTATGTAAGGTGGTGTTGGCCTGTACTGTAATTCAGCCACTATAACTAATTTAGCTGACTTCATAGCTCAAAGTCTTTGGTTCAAATTTAAGGAAGTGACCATTGAAGTAGATTTCAGGATGCTAGAGCAATATTCTGTTGCCACCTTCGAAACAAACAAAATATATATAACTAATTTAGCCTTTTAAACAGGTTGTTTTTTGCCCTTGTCTGGAACCACCGGTTCAGTACGGTTACTA
The DNA here is from genome assembly GCA_018207615.1 of Philaenus spumarius. Lineage (NCBI taxonomy): Eukaryota > Metazoa > Arthropoda > Insecta > Hemiptera > Aphrophoridae > Philaenus > Philaenus spumarius. The sequence goes on along the minus strand of JAGFPH010012716.1, from coordinate 10,215 downwards.
AGGACCTGTTTCACAAAGTTAAAAGTCTTGCTAATAACAATTTCTAAAATAAAGCGTTTTCAGTAAAAATCGTTTCAGAAAGATGTCCCCGGACTTGTTAGCAACAAGTGTTGGAATAGCGGAAAAATGGAAAAGAAAACTATTAAGGTGCCAAAATATATACGGTGTTTACAAAAAAGAAATTTGGCGTGAAAAAAGTTCTTGTCCTAATTTTGTAGGAACTTGTATTATTTAGAATTTAGTAGCTAGGCCTATGTAGCCTAGTCAGGCCTGGATTACCCATAAGGCCAACCTAGGCCATGGGTAATTTTCGATATAGTGGCCTCAACTACAAACTTTATCATATGTTGACACATATGTTAGAACAGGCATTCCTATAACTAAAAACAACAAAGTTTAGAGTCGGAAAGTGATATTTTCCTTAGTAATCTGAATCGGAATCGGAATCAGTTTCAGCAACAGTGTCAGTAGAATCCTTTGATGGGGTTTCGCTACTGTAAAGCTCACTAATTGCGCACCAGAGGAAATGTACTAATAAACGACAAACAGAAATGCAAGAATAATATATAAAAAAAAAACCTAAAAGGTTCCAACCTATAGTATTTAGTCACAGTATGTTTACCTGTATTCAACATTTAACAATAGAATGCAAAAAATGTTGAATACAGGTAAACATACTGTGACTAAATACTATAGGTTAGAACCTTTTAGGTTTTTTTTATTATTCTTACATTTCCGACATTCAATTCTTAACAAATAACACTAATTCAGCACTTAAGTTGACTGTGTGTTCATATGAAAAAGTTTGTAGTTGAGGCCACTATACCGAAGAATTACCAGACCATGGCCTAGCAGGGTTGTGGGGGGCGCAGATCACAGGGAAAACGAAAAATGTTGTACTTCTAGTCGAGCGTAAGGTTGCACTGGGTTTAAAAGAGAGGGGGGGGGGGTGAGGAGAGTCTAGCGGGGCCTGGTCCAAAGCCAAAAAGAAGAAATTTTAAAACTATGTATATATTTTGATTGCCATTAGTAAATACATAGACAGTGTTGTTTATTTAGTAGTGTGTTCTATTTTTCAACATGCTTTCTTTTTAGTCAATATCTGCTTACTACAAATTACAAGTACCGGTAATTGGCTTTCCATACATTTTGGCATTCCAATCACTGTTATTGCGTGATTGATATACATTTTTTCTTGGAAAATAGTAAAAAATGCGTTCAAAACGGCTAAAAATAAAACTGTATTAATAGCTCAAATAGCTCTCAGAGAATCTCTAAAACATGAGTTTTACAGTTAAAATGCCAAAAAAATCCTCACCCCCAGACCCCCGGAAGAGGTGTAATTTAGAACTTTGGCCAAGGGCGTAAATAGCTGCTAATCCAGGCCTGTATATAGTCAAAGCTCTGTCTAAATATTCACCCTTTGATAATTCTTACCTAGCATCAAGTCATAATTATTTCTTCATGGAGTTCCCAATTCCTTGACTGAATACAAAACACCCCTAATACTTTGTATATATATATGATTTTTAGGTATACTAGTAAAATGAAGTTTTAAAAATTTGTGAGTGTCACTCGTACTATTCCTTTCTGAGCAGAAAACCGATTTTAAGATATTAACAAATTTTTCCCAAATAAAGAATTCTGTTCTGTGTGTAGCCTTGATTAAAGTAAGGTGAGATATCCATTTTTGTTTTACAGAATGCTCTTAAAAACATGGGCTACCATAAATATGATATTTTCTAGGGAGGGGCTAGACTGGGGTATGGGGCTTAACACGTTCACTGCTAAGGACGCACATGTGAGCTTGACACTGAACACTATGAGAAGGGGCCGACGCACAGTGCATTGTGTGCTTCGCATGCCAACGCTCGTATTAGAAGAATTGTCAATACACAGAGTACTGCGTGCTCTGCACGCCAATTTTAAGCCTATGTGCTATGGACGCACATGAGGTCTGCTTTAAAATATTAGTGATTATTACGTAGAAAGGTTCAAAAATAAAATATAAAGTAATTTCTACTCATTTAGACTATAAATATAAAAAATAAAAGGTCAGCTCCTAGCATAGGAAATACGAAATTTGCGGAGCACTGAACGTGTTAAGGAGTACCCTGCCCTCCTTCGGCAAAGGAGTCCAGGGATATTTTTGACCTGTACAAGAAAACTTTTAAAATTTGGGAAGCCAATTTGGCTGTTCACTGTTCAAGTGAAATATTAACCCACATAGCATTGAGTCTGTACCTTTACACCGTCAGTGAATTCTCAAAGACCTACAACACTCCTACACTCGATTCAACGTTCACCGTGCAGTACAAATCTTACGGGGGAATAGACATGCTACTACCATTACAGGAAACATCACGTTTATTGTCATGCGGGTTGCGTCAACCGACCTAGCGTTGCATGGGAGTTGATGTTTTTAGTTGGCTACTATCGCTGAGACTGTCGTATGGATAACATGGCTTATGGGCGCTCTGTACTGCACGGTGAACGTGTAATCCAGTGTTATAGGCTGCACCAAGTAGTGACCCAGCAGCTCATGCTTGAACTCTTGTAAAAAAAAATAAACTAAGTATATGTAAAATCAAACGGTACATAACATTTAAAACATTTATTAGTGCTAATGCTAATCTCTTTAAAGAAAAATACCTGACTATAATTAATAATATATATATTTTCCTCTCCCTGGGAGCTAAGGGGGGGCCGTGGCCCCCTCTGCCTATAGGTATGGGTGCCCATGCTTAAAAAGTACATATTCCGATCTAGAATATTTAGAGAGTTCTTTATTAGGTTTTGCACAAGCTCTTCTCAGTATAATTCCATCATCAACTTGAAGTATTCCCAGATACTTGAGTTTGTCTCTTGTCTAATCTCCAAACTGTAGGGAGTAAATACTAAATGCAGAGATTTTTTCCAAGCAAGGAAAACATAATATGTATATATTTCTGTTCAATTAATTTAATTTTCGGCTAACCCAGAAAAAGTCGAATCGAAATTTACAGAACATTTAATTGAGGCCGATCACAAATATTCCGTCATTGAAAAATCATTAACAATATTGCATCATTGTCAAAAAGGGAAATTAATGAACGCACTAGAAGAGTTTGAAATATATAAACAGACTAAAAATGATATTAGTTCATTGTTGAACACGAAACTAAAATTTGACTCTAATATAATCTATGACACAATAATATCTAGTTTAGATAAGAATCCCTCCCACCTACCTCCGATACAGGTTAGACAAAATGTACAGTACGCATCTTGACAGTAGGCCTACTACACGGAAAAGATGCACAATAAAAGTTATGTGTTGAGTGTTGTGTTTTATGTATGTGTATATCTTTTTATGTATTTTAAATAATGACAACGGGAATTACCCACCAATCCTGAGGATGGTTGAATAACCGAAACGGCCGTGGAAAGAAAAAGAAAAATTAGACTATTGTGACGGTAAGTCGTAATATTATTGTAATAAAATCAATAGTCGGAATGGCGAAAACAAATATGTATGATTAATTTAAGTTTTAAAGCCAAGAAGGTCATTTCATTTCAATACACCCAGATAAATATTACAACCAACACCCACTTCAGATTATGATAAAATTGGTTTCATATGTTATCACCTAGTTATGAAATCCAGGGCCGCCGAAAGGGTTTAAGGGGCCTTTGGCAAATTTTACTCTTGAGGCCCCCTGACTCGAAGCTAAATGTTAGGGTAAGGGGGGAAGGAAGGGTAACTTTTTCACACAATAGTTAATACTAAACAAAATTAAAATAATATAGCACACGTAGACAGTAGTAATACACAATAATATTAGAAATGAATGAAAAGAATTGCCTATATTGAAAAATAAAAGGAAACTGTTAAGCGATATGCCTTTACGACCTTCGAGCTTGATTTAATTTATAAAGGTGCTGTTTAATCCTTATATATTACTTTTCGAAGGTGTTTTTTTGTCGCTAAACGATATCTTCCTTAATTCTTCATCAAAATAAATTTTTCAATCATCATTGTAAAATTCATGTTTTTATTACAGAAGTTTATTAAAAAATCTTGTATATTAGCCTATACAGTAGAACCTCTTTAATCCGAACCCCTGTAATCCGAACGTCCACTAATCCGAACGCCATTGGAGTGAAATTTAAAATAATAATTTGAATTTTTTCTACTGTAGGCCTAATATTTTCCATACTAAGTTTATCATAAATATACTGTGTGCCTACTATTTGAATTAAATAAAGAATGTTTTAAATTGCACATTATTTCTCATTTTTCTGTAACACTTATGATCCATTTTAGCCATGTTTTAACTGTTAAGTTATGTGAAAAGCACAATATGTTCTGTAATCCGAACCATTCGATAGTCCAAACCCACCCGGTTTTAATTAGTTCGGATTAAAGAGGTTCTACTCTACTTCATATGGTTCCTGATGAAAGGCGCCATCTATCAACAATCTGTTTAACTAGCATGACAACTGTTAGTTTGATTGTTTACATTCCATATGCAAGTGTTATAAACTGTTATTTATAAACCAATGTAAATAAATAAACGTAATTAACTGAACTAAATCAACGTATTAAATCAGGTACGACTTGCGAAATATTCGCACGGATCAGCTGGTATTTTTGATTTGTATTTACTCTTTAAAATTAAACGAAACGCTGCAGTACTGCCAACCACGCACATTTAATGCCACACAAAAACAAATCTGTCTGGAGTTTCTGGACTTATGTAAAGGTGGGACATTCTTAGGTACAATTTTCGTAGGACAGTGTGGAAGATCACAGTATTCATAATGAAAGTTAATTTTATATTGAATGAGGCCTTTGGGCAGATAGGGAATGGCTTTGATATCAATTACCTTACAATCAGTTGAGTTTCTTCCTGGTCTTATAGACTTATAAATTTGATTCACGGCTGAATAATCTTTGAAGAATGTATGATCAAGGTAAATTGCACCGTAAGCATAGGATGTTTCCTGGCTTCTTTTGTTAGCTGTACATAATATTGGCTCCGCAGGTAGGTTTCATGGTGTGTTTTCTTATTTTTGGTTCCTCTTTTCGGATTCAATATTGTGTCAATTGTGCTGTGGACGCTATCGCATTACATCTGCATGTGACCTTTTGTAATAAGGATGCATATTATGTTCCATTGAAAATTCAATAATGCATTTGAGAGGATAGTTATGATTTTGATACCAACAACCGTCAGACCAAAGTATCTAGAGTTTTTCTGAGTGTATCAATAATGCAAGATGTGAATGTTGAAGCAGACAAGTCACCCTCTGTTTCATCCCGCCAATATGTCACGACTTAATGGGATTCTTGATTATATATGATAAAGTTATGTTTGTTTAATTTTGTTTTATAATACATTGCATTTGCATTAATGCATGGGGCGAGTTTGACAGCTTGTGTATCTTCAGTCTACACATGAACTTCTACACATGAACTCTTACTGTATCAACTTTCTTCTCCTGTCTGGTTCTGTCTTTATTGCTTAAATGTTCTAAATAATCATTCTCTGACACTTTGTCACTCTTGACAGACATACCGAGCTAAGGAGGTCACGACAACCAGAATACAGGGCTGTCTCTCACCGACTCTTGAACAGGTAAGACCTTCTCTAGGCTAAGCACATGGTGCGATACGCCTAATAATAATTTACTTTACTATTCTAAACACTTAGAATATTTTTCATTTTGTGTTACACTACTTGCTACTGCTTGCCGATACTTGCACGCTTTGGCATGATTGTGTAGTTATTATTACAGTACTAACTATTTATAGGGCACGGCCTCTATTGGTATATATTTTAGCTACGTTTACGAAATAGATTACTACACAAGTAATTAAATATTTTAAAATAAAATACTTTGAATTAAAAATAGTTTAGATAAATAAACTAAATATTTTTCTAAACCGACGCTAAACTTAGCCTACCTTGAACTGCATTCGAAAGACGGTTCGTAGGCCTAAACTATTTCTATTGATCGATTCGAAACCTAGCTTACCTTGAACTGAATTTGAAAGACGGTTCGTAAGCCTGCATCGAACGTTCTATTTAAATATTTTTCTAAACCGACACTTAACTTAGCCTACCTTGAACTGCATTCGAAAGACGGTTCGTAGGCCTAAACTAAAAAATAGTTGTAAGTAGATATTTTCTAAAAATTAAATATTTTTCCTTCAAGCCGAATTATCGATATTCTATTATTTCCTATCCGACCCGGTAAGCTCAACCCTCACCAGCTACGACGTTTAGGGAAAACAACACCAAAAAAGGCAATGATGAAAATAAGTCTGTATTAGTCCTTGTCGACTAAATACAACTAACTGAGCCTTACACCAACCAACACCTACACACGCACTCTCTACACACCTACCACAAAACCGCATCTACTAAGACACCGTTATTAAATCACTTAGACCCCTGGAACGATCCCAGCTAAGCTGCAACTATTCTGGCACCGTTATCGTATAAATGTTTACTGGCTGTATCACCAAGAATCGAATTATTGTATCGATTACCGGATTAATCATCACCTCGATTCTTGGTGATACAGCCAGTACAAATTTATTTGATAACGGTGCCAGAATAGTTGCAGCTTAGCTGGGATCGTTCCAGGAGTCTAAGTGATTTAATAACGATGTCTAAGTAGATGGTTTTGTGGTATGTGTGTAGAGAGTGCGTGTGTAGGTGTTAGTTGGTGTAAGGCTCAGTTAGTTGTATTTAGTCGACAATGACATTGGTCTTTTCTTGGTTGATGTATGGAAAGATTCTTCTTCTGAAAGATTCTGTCAAATGTATTTATACTTAGAGGAGTCATATTGGCACTTTCACATTCGTTTTTTGTAAAACAAGTAAAGACTTTGTTTTGAATCAAATACTGGTTCCAAATACAAGCGAGTTGAGGAGAGTCTGTAATAATGAGATAATAACTTGAGTAGGGAGTCAAAGAAATCTTTTAGCCACCTATTAACATCAGAATCTTTTAGCGCTTTGCCTTTACGGGACGGTGAGACGAAGACGATGCTACCGTGACAGTATAATTGGATAGTCGTTCTGACACAGAAATATCTTCATTAGTATTGGTGGACAAATCAAGATGCGATGACGAATTTACATTAATACTACCAACAATGACTGGATCAGCACTTTGCTGAATATTAGACGAATCTTTATTGTTTGAGTCATCATCAGACGTAGGATTGGACTAATCAGAAGATTGTGAATTAATGCTGAGCCAGTAGCGAACTGTCCATTTCTTAGTACCCAGAGTTTTAAGAAATGTCTTCTGACAGAGATGGTATTTTAGAGTGTCTTTTCGTCTATATGCTGGGTTTTTAATACAAAGCTTGTCCTTTTCAGTCTTTTAAATGATATTAACTACAAAAACTTTTCTCTGATAATCATTGTGAACTCAATGTGTTCCAATAGTCAGTAAATATTTGTTTTCTACAATTTTCAAATACATTATTACAAGCTCTACACAATGATTTTTCACAAACCTTGGATTCACACCTTGGTCCCATCTCTCAAGCTTCTTTTGGATTAAAGAAATAAACAAAAACAGTGAAATTAAAACTGTATGGCGTATAGACAATTCAGTGGTTTGTGAGATACTTGCTCTAGACCTTTGTTTGTAGAACAAATTATTAGAAAGAAAGAACAAGAAGTGTATCTTGAATCATATTGATTTTACCCTTTTCAGCTCTTCTGAAACCAGTATACGGGTTTCCACATTCTCTCTGGCATTTCGCTATGTTTCTTTTCCTAATATAATTATTTTTCTTTTTTCTATTAATTTTTGGCATAGAATTTGGGTTAGCATCACCCTCTTGTAGTATCTCTGGCGTAATTTCTCTGGTGCACATCCCTGAACCAGGTGGTTTTCTATAGCTGTACTATTTTGTTTTAAAGGTAAAAAGGAATTAAAAAAAATATTATTTTGTCTGCCCATAGGATCTGAAAATCCATGCTATAAAATAATATGAAAGTATCACGGATCACCGCCTATCTCCAAAATGAAATCAGAGTAATCACCGCCTATCTAACCACGTGCTCACTGATTTTTAAACAGTCAGTTATACTGGGAAAAATAACTTAAAATTAAACAAAAATTTAACTCAAAATAATTTTAAATGTTACTTCAGTAAAAAAAAATCATGTAGAATAAAATTTAACTTGCTTTATTTTCAGAGCAATCGCGTGCTTACATCTCTTCATAAGGATCCTTTGTAAACCGATGGACGTAGGCAGTGATGTGCAGTGGAAAACACATAGATAGGGGGTTATAACAAATCATACGATTGTGTCACTATCTTTTAGATTTTTACTCTAATATTTATACACAGTAAAAGCACCATATACACGAGTCAGAAAATATCACAATCTCATATTTGAAAAAAGTTGAGATAGGCGGTGATGCTTCTTAAGCGACGATATTCTTATTTAAGGTGTGGTTTTATTTTATTGGGCAATAATAATAAATAGCACGTTAAACTTGAAACGGTTATTTACCTTACAAAGGCAATCTTATTCTTACGAAAAAGAATAATTTCAAAGTTGAAGTATTGCGAGTTATGTAGTGATGCTTTTATAGATTTGAAAATCCTTACATTCTCAAACATTTAGGTAGGCTACATACTTGAAGTATTATTATGTTGTATAATTAAGAAAATACATCTAAAAAAAAAAATCTAAAATTTCGCAACAATTTTTACCATATTTCCCAACTTTTGTGTGGGATTCGAACGAGCAGAAGGGGGCTCTGGGTTATGTTGTGAGGAATAAATCCCAGTGGAGATGGGACCTGGAGGCTCACCCCCGGATTTTTTTTGAAAAATGGACTTCTCTAAGTAGGCTTTTTAACACTGCAGTTGCTATAATGAGTACTTTAAGGGTTTTTAATATTTTACAAGAATTTTAACATGTTCACCACATTATTGAAAAACATTTCCCATATTTTCCACCAATTTCTTTTCCCCAATATTTGCCGCAAACTTCAAAATTTCCCCATTTTGTGAAAAAACCCAATCCGGCAACACCGGCGTGGCAGCCTGGAGCAGTGCATGGCATGTCAGTGTTGCCACAATAACAAGGGTTGGAACTAAATTTCCCAGAACATCGTTTAAAAGAAGACAATGTAGGCTAGCCTATTTATTTGGTACAGAAATATTTGGATTTACAAAACATTTTTGGATTTTAAATTATAACTTGTTAGTTATTTGTGAATGTCGGTAACTAACAACAAAAATTTTCGAAACCCAAACCAAAAGTTGGAGTTTTTGAGGATTTTGCGTGCAATTTAATCTAAAAATCAAAATTCCAACTATAGTGATGTCCCTGCTTTCCACTGAATACAGCCATAATTTCAGAGATTTTGAAAACTGGAATAAATTGGCCCCCTTTGGAACATCTACTGGCAGCAGGCCACCTATGTTAAATATTTTCTCACCCCTATACAAAAATTAATTTTTACCTCCTGTTAATTTAGTTTTTAACAATTGAAATACTATTTCCTGATTCCATAATTTCGTCTTCTGTGATAATTATTTATAAAACCACGTTTCCTGTAAAACTCAACTAATACAAATACTTCAACAAAAAACATACAAATACTTCAACGTCAGTATGCCTTTGCTCTAAAAAAAATGGTAGAGAAGAATCAGTTTTAGACCTAAATAACAAAACTCTTATTATATGTTTTAGAGCAGTAAAAGCGGGTTTAATAGCCCCTAAAAATATGCCCCTCCCCCCAAAAAATTAAACCATACTGCAATTGCACGCGCAAAATGAATTTGTGTAATTAGTTCTGGTGGGCACAAGGATCTAAGAAATTATATTTTACGAATAATTGAAATTAATTCACGCTGCTATTTGTTTATGTGGTAATTCCATTTCATTCTTTCATCCAGTATTATTCCCAAGTGCGTAACATTATTTACTCGACTAAGTTAATCTTAGGACATAAGGGCTGGGTTACATTGGTCGAGTAGAAGGGAAAGCTGACTCGGCCCCAGTTTGTACTGGCTGCTTTTTACAAATATTCGTTCACATGCAGTATAGAAAAGTATGACAGTAGGTATGACAAAATGGCACAAAAACACATTTCTTTATTCGCACTCTCCACTCGACCGAACGGTTACACAGGGCGTGTAAGGTGGTAGTATAAAACTGTTGGTGGTGGGGGAAGGCGAGTGGG